>JAOYMZ010038640.1:0-15511 GCA_025802335.1 Pinguicula primuliflora | reverse complement strand
TAAGAGCTAAGGATCAAGAAATTCTTCTAAGTGTTGGAATGTTTTCCAAAGGTGTACAAAATCAAGTCCAAGGAGTTTTATGCAACATTTGGCTCGTGCTAGGTACATACATACACCAAACTTAGAGCCAAAGATAAGAGGGGGGCCACTAATTGCTATTTGAAGCAAAGTCTAACTACCTCACAAAGAGTGTCTTGGCCAAAAGAGGAAATGAGAGATAGAATTTCATCTCAACCGTGCAACAAGCATATCTTCCAGAACAGATCAAGGGTGCTCATGAAAATGCACAGGAATATTCTCCAGGGTCTCAGCTACAATATTGAAGAGAGAGCACGGCTAAAAACGACATCTAGAGGGTCTTATGCATACAATATCAGAACTAGCACTTTGCTGGTGTAGTGACTGAAGTGCCCTCATCAAAAATCTATATCTCTCACGTGGGTGCGGGGAAAAATCTGAACCTTTGCTAGGAGTTAGCCAACGAGCTAAGGATCATATCTCATGTTGACTTCAGGTGCATTTGAGCCCGTCGAGACCCACTTTGGGGATCAATTGAGAATACATACAGAACTGTATCAGCAAATACAGTTCTACCCTCATAAAAAATCCTTATCTTTCAAACGGCTGGAGGAATAATTCTGAAATTACACAGGAATGAAGCCCTAAAGGAGAGGAAAAACTTTCATTCAGAAGAGACAATTTTTAGAGGCCGCCGGGAGCAAGAAAAGGCAAAAATACCAGAAGTACAGAAACTGATTCTTATTGCTGATTTCAACTGTCAAAGCTGATGGATTCTCTTAGCTGCTGTATTTTCGAGCTTTCTATGTCTCATGCTTTGAGCATGGGCTAGTCTTGTAAACTTGGGGCTCGGTTTAGTCGAGCCTAGACAATGTTCTTCAGTTTTTAATGAAGTTTTAATATAGTTCCTTTCAGTTTATCAGTTTCATGTTGATCTTGCTATATTTAAATAATTGTGGCCAGATTATTCGAATACACTTAGGTGATTATTACATACTACTGCCATATAGATGTGAGGATTCTACAATACCATGACACTTACCTCCGTCCTGGGGGTATTACCCCCAACTTGAGGTATCACGCATAAGAACATGACCTTTGAAGTTCTCCAATTAGCCGTCCTTGGGGTATTACCCCTAACTTGCCTTTAAGTTTGATGAAATAATCCATACCTGGTAAAATAGGATGGATTATGATGGGTTCTGTGGGATAAAACTGATTGGAAACGAATTAGAATGAATTTTTAAACTGAAAACAGAGTTTAGGTAGAACAGACAAGCCGAAGCCCTGAGTTACCTCTCTATTTTTGTCATATCTTTCTGTGCGTTGTGAATCTCGATTGGTTTCCTTCATAACAATTGATCTAGACTTCTTTAGCTGTCTGTAGAATTTTAGTTTGCAATTCTTTGATTAGTAGATTAAAAGATATGCTCTCCTAAACTTTTGGATTATTTCGATAGCTACTAGGATAAGTTGCATGATTTGCACCCCCTCCCTGAGATCTGACCCTTGCTTAGCATTGTATTATAATTTGGCCATGTGCACTTGCATGAACTCATGAATTTGCGGGTCTTTATATTATATATATACAATAATTGACATGGGATGCTCCTCAATTAATGAGCGCATGTGTGAGTTGCTGTGCATTAGCATGCGTGAATTGCTATGCATTAGCATGCGTGAGTTGTTGTGCATTAAATATGGTAGGCATGTGTGAGTTAGCGGAATCTCAAGATCTCTCATGCCAAACCGTGTGATCAGGATCCCTTGATCTCCTTAACACCTCCCCTCAAGCTAATGGGTAGGGAACGAATTGTTAGCCTGTACCTGAGATCCAAGAAACAAGAGGTTCCTAGTCCTTCAGTAAAGATGTTAGCAACCTGATTCTTGGTAGGAATATACTGGAGCTGAATATCCTTGTTCTGCACTTTTTCACGAACAAAGTGATAGTCAACTTCAATATGCTTTGTGCGAGCATGAAAAACAGGATTTGAGGCAAATGACATCGCACCCATGTTGTCACACCAGATCACTGGTATATGGGGCAGAGCAATGTGAAGATCCTTCAGCATCATCCATGTCCAACAAAGATCAGCTGTAGTGTGAGCAAGGGCCCGATACTCAGCTTCGGTGCTAGATCGAGCCACCACATTCTGCTTCTTTGATGTCCAAGATATCAAATTTGAGCCCAAAAAGACACCAAAGCCTGAAGTAGAGCGACGATCCTGTCTATCCCCTGCCCAGTCAGCATCACAAAATGCCTCAAGGGTGAAAGCAGGTAAGTCAGATTTGGTGAACAAAAGACCATGATCGATGGATCCGTTGAGATACCGAAGAACACGTTTGGCTGCTTGCCAGTGGCATAGGTAAGGCTGCTGGAGATGCTGACATAACAGGTTAACCTGAAATGCAATCTCAGGGCGCGTGAGAGTGCAATACTGAAGTGCTCCTACTATACTCCGGTATATGGTAATCTCAGCAGAGGAGAGAGGATCCCCTGTAAAATCCTTGGCCCGTGTGTCTGTGGAGGACGATGACTGCATCGGCTTTGCACCAACCATCTTTGCTCGTTCCAACAGGTCATATATGTACTTGCTCTGCCCAATGTGCAGACATTTGTCATCCCGGGTCATATGCATCCCTAAGAAATAGCTGAGCTCTCCCATATCACAAAGCTTAAACTGAGACTGAAGAAACATGACTAGGCCATCAATCATCTTCTGGTGTGTCCTAGTAACCAAGATGTCATCAACATAGACAAGGACATAGATGTGAACATCAGACTGATGAAAGGTAAACAAGGACGTATCCAACTGGGAGCACTCAAAACCATACGCAAGAAGACTTGTGATAGCTTAACATACCACACCCGGGGAGCCTGCTTGAGACCATAGAGAGCTTTATGCAGACGACACACATGGTCAGGATGAGTAGAAGAAACAAAGCCTGTAGGTTGCTCCATATAAACCTCCTCAAGAAGAATACCATTCAAAAATGCATTAGAAACATCAAGCTGGCGAATTTTCCAGCCGAATTGCACAGATCGACAGAGTAAGATCCGAATGGTAGATGGTTTAATGACAGGACTGAAGGTCTCCTCATAATCAAGCCCGTAGTCTGCTCAAAGCCTAGTGCCACTAACCAAGCCTTATAACGCTCCACAGACCCATCTGATTTAGTCTTAAGCTTATAGATCCACTTGTTCCGAATAACAGTATGATTTGCTGGTCGGGGACAAAGAGACCACGTGGAATTAGCAAGTAATGCATCATATTCTTCTCTCATAGCGGCACACCAATCTGGGGAAGATTTGGCCTATAGATAAGTTGATGGCTCTCGAAAATACTGCACACTGGTCATAGCACTGATAAGATGAATGTAACATCACACTAATGTGCAAATATACACAGTCGTACAAGTAATAAATCCTTGGCAAGCAAGGGTCATCTCCCAAGGAAGTAGGTCTAAAACATGCTTATTCAAATGCATTCTCAGAGTAACCACAATAATTCGGAGTTGTCACTACTCTAATCAAACCAAAATGTAATTAAAAGAACTAAACACAACTAGACAGTAAAGTAACAAAAAGAACAATAAACATAAACTTAACCACGACCAAAAACAATAGCAAAGGATAGTCCAAGGCTTCGGTTTCATGCCCCTTATGCATTCACGTAAATTCCTGCACATTTCACTTCAATGCATCTTTATGATTGCCATGCTGGTTGTGTTTTGATAACTTGATAAAATTGACTCGAAAATCTGTAGATGATATACAACTAAGCTTCTAGGGTTGTGTTTGATGGAAATGCATGAGTAAGGGCTGATGCTAGGCTAAGGTGCCTAAATTTTCTAAACTCAACTCATTTTTAGTTGAGTAGTGGGAAGGGAGTTAGAACAGCCATGAGCTTTGGAGTGATTGGGGGAAACACAGTGTTGTTTGATTCATGGTTGACTCCATCTCATGAAGAAAGAGATCCAAGAGGAAAATCAAAAAGAAAAGCAGTTGAGAAGATTGCTAAAGCACAAATGAAGATGCAAGGTCTAGGGGTGATCCTAAAAGAAAACACACCTATTATGGATTGATCACCTCTAGAGCCACCTAAAGATGCTGAAGAATATATCATGTACAAAATGAGGCATGATCCACTGAAAAGAAATAAATCAGGGAGCCTCTAGAATTATAAAAGAATCAGCAAGTCAAGCTAAATAACAAGAAGAATCTTGCTGCACAAGACGGATCCAAAAGCTCAAAGGACAGTCATGAATTGACCTTAAACTGTTATCCCACTCTCAACTAGGGCCCAATGGACTGTCTGCTATTCATAATGAGCTTGTTTCTAGGGAGAAATTAATGATCTACTCCCAACTCCGCCAAGAGAGAACCCCTTGATCAAAACACTTCACTACTTAGAGAGGGTGGAGTTGGGACCTTGGCCTAGATTTTTAGCTTTTATTTCATGCATTTGGGTGTGTGGAAGTCAAGAAGCTTAGTAAACATACAGATTAGTAGTTCATGCTTAAAAAGTCCAATCATAGCTAACCATGAGCTACCAAAGTGCATGAGGAAGAAAATGCATCTCACTTGTTGCTGTTTTTGCTCCTGTTAATCTATAATGTTTGATCACTTGTCTTATACCTACTCTTTCTCTGTTCATGTTATACTAGAGCTATGTTTAGGAACAAAAGTGACTAGCCCAACATCTTACTCTTTGAACAGGCCACTACTACTTGAACTAAGCCTTCTCGGGCATTCATCTACTCTTTCTATTCTTCAAGTGGCATGTCCTTCTTATCTTTGTTTATGGAGCTTGTGCTTGAGGATAAGCACATCTTATATTTGGGGTGGTTGATAAGTCCATTTTTAGCCACTTTTTCTTGCATATTTTGATTAGTTTTTATAAGCTTTTCAAGCAAAACTAGCTCTTTTATATACTTTATTTCACTATTTTCCATTTTGTAGGTATACAAGTGATTTATTGTGAAATCATGAGAAGAATCACTTAAAAGGAGCTACATTGAGGCATGTTCGACATTTACACAAATTCTGCACAAGGTTTTCCCACCCAAAACAGCAAGACCAAGTCAAAGACCTAGTTTTTGAGTGTGCAAATTATAAAACTGGGCAGACTGTTGGGGGCTTTTTATAATTGGGCCTGGAACTGCTCCAGTGGGCCAAATTGGGCGTATGATATATCGTTGGAAAGCCCTCTATTGTTCTGTTTGTTATTTTATTGTTCTTGTAGTGTAGAAGTAGTTAACAACAAAACCAAACGTTTAATTATGAAACTATCTAGTGTGCATCTTTGTGAGTTTAGTGATTAGTTTAGCTTGCTCCCTGTGGAAATGACCTGGGAGAATCCTCAGTACTCTTGAAAAGTGTTCTCTTGTACTTAGTGTGGAAAATGCACATCACCTATATATATGTATGCAAACTGATGAATAAGAACATAAGAGAAAATCCTCTCGTGGACGTAGGCATTACCGAAGCATATAAAATTCGTGTCTTATTTCTTTTAACATGGTATCGAAGCAGGGAAATTGATCCTATTTCTCATCATATACCGAAGGCAATAGCCGTGAATCATGACTTGCAGGGATAGTTCTGGTGAACTCACCATCACTAAATCCGAAATCAACAACTATCTGTCTCAACAATCAGAGCAATTTGTGCAGAATCAAAAAAAATCTCAGCAATCTCAATAGTCTCAGCCAGACGCAACCAAGCCTGGGAATGATGATGGTTTTGTCATCATTGACTTAAAATTGGACAGTAACAACTGTGTGTTATGGGCTAGGATGGTGGAACTGGCAATTATTGGAAGAGATTGCTTGGTGTTTATTACCGACGAAGCTAATGAACCCGTAAAGACTGATCCCCAATACAAATCATGGAGGCAACAGACACACAGGTCTTCAATAGGATTACCAGATCGATAGAACAAAAACTGGTAAACCAATTCAGTTATTATCCCAATTCGTATGAATTGTGGAAAATTCTTGCCCAAACCTTCAATTCGGGGGAGGATTCGCTCCAAATTTTCAATCTTGTGACAAAGACAGACCGAATTGTGCAAGGGACGATGAAAGTAGAGGAGTATTACTCACCATGTAACTCACTGTGGACGGAAATTGATCGGCGTCGGCCGAATCCCATGAAGTGCGTTGAAGATATCAACGAGCACGACCGACTTCAATCTAAACACCATTTAGAGCGACCGTTATGCGACCACTATCAAGCATTCGGTCACTGGGAAAATTTTTGCTGGAAAGTACATGGTTACCCAGGTCGCGGAGGTAGAAGGGGTGGACGGACGAGTGACAATCGGCGAGCGGTCGAGAAGCTATTACTGATAGTGGCCACGAACCTCCGACGGCCAATTCACCGCAAGAAGTCGACACTGTGAATCTTAGTCGTGGCCATGGATAGAATTGCGAGAGAGAAGGGATCCGGATTGAGATGTTTGAGACCCGATTACACAACCCGGTGGAAGAAACGACCCGCTCGTCAAGTATTAATAAAATGGACTCAAGTGCAAAAGTACGAAATTGCCCATCGCAATTTAGTTATGCACATTTTTCCCTGAAGGATGCTTCGGTAATTTTGAATTTCCATCTGAAATTGGGCATGGGGTTAAAAATGAAATTGCGCTGAATCTATCTTCTGGATTTAAGTCGACTGTTGGGCCGCAATCAATTAATTTATGTGTAGGAAATCAGGCCCAGCAAGCAGGAAATAGTGCTAATGTGAATTTTGTGCAGGAATCTGTTTTTTGAAAAAAAATCTAAGTGGATTTTTGATTGCGGGACTGTGGATACTATTACATATGATCTTTCCGATATTATTGAGGTCCAGAAAACATATAAGAAAGTTGTTCAAACAGCGAATGGTGAATTTGCCCCGGTGAAGAGTGCGCGGATTATTGACATTTCTCTATCTATGAGATTATCTAAATATTTATATGTCTCGTTTTTATCGTACAAGCTACTTTCAATCAGTCATATATCAAAAGAACTAAATTGTGTTGTTCTCATGTACCCGACGTTCTGTCTTCTGCAGGATATCCATTCGAAGGAGATCGTTATGCGTGGTATTGAACATGATGGCTTGTACTATACCGATGAAGTCGCTTCAGAGGGACGGACACTCTTGACTCGTGAGTCATCTGACCCACAAAGCTGGTTGTGGCATCGTCGCTTAGGACATCCTTCTCATGCCTATTTACGTCAGTTATTTCCTAAATTCTCTAGTAGTATTCAATTTCATTGCGAAACCTGTGTGTTAGCAAAGAGTCATAGACAATCCTTTGTGTCAAAATATTCTCGTGTTCCGAAATTATTTTTTAATTCATTCTGATATTTGGGGACCGTCTCCTGTGATCGTGGGACAAGGCTTTCGATATTTCATATTATTCATTGATGATTGCACTCGTCTGACGTGGGTATATTTTTTTAAAAATAAATCTGACGTCTTTGAAAAATTCACCCATTTTTCCCGAATGATTTCTACCCAGTTCCCCGAATGATAACAGGGGTGAATTTGTAAATCACCAAATGACCAAATTTTTCTCTGACAATGGGATTATCCATCAAACCTCATGTGCTTATTCTTCCCAACAAAATGGGGTGACTGAACGTAAAAATTAATTTCTTTTAGAAATGACCCGGAGTTTAATGATTGAGTCAAAAGTTCCGTTCATGTTTTGGCCTGAAGCAGTGCTACATCGGTTTTCTTAGCAAATCACTTGCCTATCCAAATTCTGAAATTCTGTACTCCTATTCAAACCTTGTCTGATTTCACTCATGTGACACCAGCTATCTCATTAGCGCCCCGTGTGTTTGGGTGCACCATTTATGTGCATATTCCTAAGATACTTCGCTCCAAATTTGATGTTTGTGCAGAGAAATGTGTTTTTGTTGGGTATGTGGGTACCTAGAAGGGTTATCGGTGCTATAATCCTACGACTCATCGTATGCATGTCACTCTTGATTGTAATTTCGTTTAAACTGAATACTATTACCAGTCGTCTTCCCCGCCAGTGAGTCAGGAGGAGACTCATGTGCCATAATCCCTTTCTTGGCTCGGCTCCTTAATGATGCCATAGTCTACTCATGTGCCTAGCCCAGACTCTGATCCCACTTTGGCGCCCGGTGCATCTCATGTGCCTCATGCATAAGGCCTGCCTTATGAGTCAGGTATACCACCTTTACAGGAGCACGACATTGATATTGTACGGTCGGCACAGGATGAGCTACCTCGGTCATCTTCTTCAACAGATATCCAGGTATTGCCCACTGAGATTTTGCTGCCTATTGATTCTTCATTGTCTATGGATTATGCTACTGACCATGCTGCAGAACCTGAGCCTAGTACACCTAAGTATGTCCTACCTCACAGGGCTACTCGGGGTGTGAAGCTGAAGAAGTATACACCTGATCATGATTCTAGGACTCAGAGGTACCCTGTGGCTGACCTAGTCAGGGGGAGTCTCTCTGAGTCTGCACGAGCCTTCTCTGTAGCAATATATAATGAGGATATACCCCGGAATGAGACTGCAGCTATGAGTCAACCAGTATGGAGGTAAGCAATGGAAGACAAGATGAGTGCTTTGATTAAAAATGAAACTTGGAAAAAATGTCAACTACCGAGTGGGTAGAAATCTGTTGGAAACAAATGGGTCTTTACTTTGAAAAGAAAGGTTGATGGGTCTATCGATAGGTACAAGGCGAGACTTATAGCGAAAGCATACACACAGACATATAGAATTGATTACGTTGAACTTTTTCTCCTATGGCAAAACTAGATACTATTCGGGTCCTTTTACCTATTGTAGCAAATCTGGATTAGCATTTACATCAGTTCGATGTTAAAAATCCTTTCTTACATGGAGACTTACATGAGGAGGTATATATGGAGGGACCACCTTGTTTCTCCCACAGTTTTTAGCAGAATGAAGTATGCAAGCTAAAGAAGGCTTTATATGGTTTGAAACAATCACCAAGAGCATGGTTTGGTCGATTCACCCTGGCTATGAAGAAATATAGGTACATCCAGAGCAATTCCGATCACACTCTATTATTGAAGCGTTGGGATCAGAGCATCACATGCTTGATTATTTATGTACATAATATGGTGATCACAGGCAGTGGCGGATCTTTCGCTCTAATTATGGGGTTGCGCTTTACATAGGGCGCGTATCCCGAGGGTATCTTGGGGTCTAATTAGGAAGTGCGATGGGGTGCAAGTCCAAGTATTAAAAATTTTTAATGGGTGTGCCTGCACCCCTCGGTCCCTATAACCGTCCGCCACTTATCACAGGAGATGATACAGAGGAGATTGAGACCTTGAGAAGAAATCTGTTCAGTGAGTTTGAGATGAAAGACTTGGGCAAGTTAAAGTATTTTCTTAGAATCGAAGTGTCACGGTCAAAGTTGGGCATCTATATATCTCAGAGGAAGTATTTCCTAGCCTTGCGGAGACTGGTTTAGTTGATAATAAACCAGTAGATACTCCTATTGTTTTGAATCATGGACTGAGGATTGTAGAAGGAGCGAAAGCAACTTACCGGACTCGGTACCAACACTTGGTGGGCAAATTGATCTACTTATCATATACTCGTCCTGATATTGCATATGTAGTGGGGGTTGTAAGTCAGTTCATGCACAACCCCAGAAGGATCATATGGATGCAACACTAAGGATTTTGAGATACCTGAAAGGGTCCACTGATACTGGGATCATATACCAAAAGTATGGCCATCTAGAGATTGAAGCATACACTGATGCTGTTTGGGCATGTAATCCTGTTGATCGTCTGTCAACATCCAGATATTTTACTATGTTGGGTGGAAATCTAGTCACTTAGAGAAGTAAAAAACAGAAAGTGGTTACATTATCGAGTGCAGAGGCCAAGTTTCGAGCTATGGCTTGTGGCGTGAAAGAGATTTTGTGGATCGGGAGACTTACGACAGAGTTGAGATTTGCTCCGTCTCAGGCGTGCCCATTAAGGTGTGACAACAGGGCTGCCATTCAAATTGCACAGAATCCAGTGCAATATGACAGAACCAAACACGTAGAGGCGGATCGTCACTTCATCAAAGAGAAGTTGGAAAGTAATATTGTCACACTTCTATTTGTACGGTCAGAGGATCAACTTCCGGATATTTTGACCAAAGCAATCAATGGTCGAATATTTACTGATGTACTATGCAAGCATGGTGTTGAACATCCCACGCCTAACTTGAGGGAGAGTGTTAAGAAGTAGTTATTGTAAATAAGGTTATTATATATATAAATCCTTACCTTATAGAGAGTCTCGAGATTACGGGATTGCGGGGATCATGGAGTCATGGGATCATGGGAGTCTTATGGACTTGCCTATATATATGTATGCAAACTGATGAATAAGAACATAAGAGAAAATCCTCCTGTGGACATTGGCATTGTCGAACCATGTAAAATCCGTGTCTTATTACTTTTAACAAGAATACCCTGGCGGACACCCTAGCGAAATAGGGGATCTCGCATGTCACTTTTGATCGCGAGATCTGCGTCTCTCCGCTGGTTATCAGCGAGCAAACATTGAATGAAGGTAATCGGTTGTTGGACTCCATCCTTTACATAACAGGACATGTAGTGGAGCTTGGGAATTTCTCTAATCGAACCTCAGTGGCAACTCAAAGGCCCTGTGGACAAGGAATCACATCTTCCTTTTGTCGCCAGTCTGCACCCACAGGGGATATGTAGGGGGTTCTCCTCCCTTGCACGCAAGGACGAACGAGAGACCTAACAACGGCAGAGCAGATGTTGACCAAATGCAAACAAGGCTAAGGGCTGTTGAGCCGGCTACTGAAATCCGAACTGACCGAGCCTCTACCGGGATAAAGTTCCACTGGGATCGAGTTCCACCGGGAAATAGAGAAACACTGCATTCATCGACCGGCGAGAGATGAAATTATCCATGACACTCCACTGACCCTGGAGGATACCACGAATCCAACTACGAACAATACCCGTGTTTAGCACTTAGGCATCTGAGCCGTTCTTGATGACATGTCGATTCCATTGTACGGAAATGTCTCAAAAAACTCAAGTTGCAATCTTCCCATTTTTCAATAAATCAGTCACCTTTTTCTGTAATGATAACTAATAAACAATAGTTCAGATCAAGTAATTTTTCAGTTCAGAACATTGTATGAAATTAATGATGTTAGGTCAAAAATAATAATCTTTACCATTAATTTACAACACTTGAATGGTGAAGATTAACATTCTTAACCTAATATTATTAATCTCGTGTATGGGACATAAAATTTCTCATTAAGATGTCAGTCGAAAAAATAAAAATAGAATATAACAATTTTAAGTATAGGGAATCAGGAAAAAGAATAAGAAATCTCGGCTTTATTTTGTTCTTTTCCAACGGCAGACTAAAATAATATTTTTATTTTATTCCCGGAGCCTTTTCTTGCCTTGGCTTCGGCGCCATTAATGGAGGTGAAGACCACTCTACAAACTTTTCCCCATAAGCTCGAAATTTGAAGGGGACCGAGCGATATCGAATTCCTGGAGTGGAGGGTAGTTACTTCAAATTTCTGGCGCCATTCCTTCACTCAGGGACCTTTCAAAAATCGTACCTTTTATTTATTTATTTTTTGTATTTGTTCTGAAAATTCATGGAAGAGGAAGATAGAGAAACGACGGAATCTGGGTCTTTGAGTAGTATTCCGGAGTCTGTTTCTCCGTCAAGCGGAGGTGATTCTTTTGTCCGATCCGTCCGCACCGGTGGCGGGGTTCCTGGGCTACTGAACATGAACATTAGCATGGAGGTGGGAGAAGCGGTGGTGAACACACCCGCCATGGTAGTAAGAGGCGGCGGAGTTGTCGGAGGTACTCTGGGTGGTGGTTCAGCCGGCGTCCGTATTGGTGGAAATGATGATTCATCGACGGGAAAAAAGAAGAGAGGCCGGCCGAGGAAGTACGACGTAGATGGTAATCTAAATCCGGCGTATATAAAATCACCCGCCGCGGTTCCAGTGGGCTTTACTCTTTCGTCGCCGCCGTCTTACGAGTTTTCTTCCGGCTCCGGTAACGGGCAAATCCTTACTTCTCTAGGTAAGTTTTATTCTTTATAATCTTCATTAACATTGGCAATTTATCAACCTCTTGTCCCCAACGAGCTTGGTACTTTGTTCCATGATTGAAGGCCTTTTCCTTGTTAATTTTGTGTCCACTGCAGGTGAAATGTTGTTGAACACAGCAGGAGGGGACTTCACTCCGCATGTGGTCACCGCAGAAACCGGAGAAGTAAAAATATTAGTAGTTTGACTGAACGAAATGCTGTGTATATCTTGAACAAACTCCTCCTTTATGGACTCTCTCTCAGGCTCAGCTCCATTGATTTTTAGTGTATTTTTCAGGATGTTGCTGGGAAAATACTTACTTTTGCTCAGAAGGGCTACCGAGGAATTTGCGTGCTCTCCGCCAACGGGCCCGTCTCCAATGTTACACTCCGTCAGCCTGGTTCATGTGGGAGTCTATTGACATACGAGGCATGTCCAATACCAACATTCAAACTCAGGATTTCTCTTAGTAGAAATGATTTTTTTCAAATATTGACGAAGATGTCTGTCTCTCTACTCTCTACTAGTACTGACTGAAACATCATAATGAATGCAGGGGCGGTTTGAGATTCTGACACTAACTGGATCTTACACAATATCTGATAATGGCGGTATAATGGGACGTTCCGGTGGATTAAGCGTGTCTTTAGCTAGTTCGGATGGCCGGGTAATTGGCGGCAGCGTGGCCGGTATGCTCACGGCTGCTAGTCCCATTCAGGTAAGCTAAGCAGTTTTACATCGTTTTGCTCATAAGAACCTTACCCGGCTGACACAGACAGATCTTTAATACACATTCATCATTCTGCGAAATCTAGCTTTAACATCTGTGTTGTAACCAATGTTAGACTAACATCCTAGCGCTAGGTGGCCGCCGAACTTGTTTTTTAACAAGTGGCGAAATTTAGAAATAGCTGCTAAAGGTGACCAAAGAGGTTGAACTAGAAAAATCATGTTAAAGTTGCAAACGAATATCAAGTTCCTAGGTATGAGGTTTCTGGATTTAGATGTTGCAAACCGAACAGAAGAATTTGCTTCATTGTTATTGAAATTCTTCCATACTGTTTTCCCTTCATTGCTGGTTCTACTTCTGATATGTATATATATATGCATCCTATATTCCGCTTGTCCAGATTGTAGTGGGGAGCTTCGTTCCAAATGGGTACAAGATGCAGCAGATACTAAAGCCCGCCACTGACCTGAGGGTTCCCTCGACGTTAACTGGAGCTCCGGCGACTGTGACAGCAGCCACGCCGATATCACAAACACCCCCGGAAATCAGCAACATCCATCTTCTGGGAATCTCACCATGTCAGAACCGTGGAGATATTGATCGCAGGTTGAGTATTATGGGCCTGCCAAATGATAAATCTGACTGGAATGGCTCTGGCCCGACCTCCGTCTTTAGAAGGAAATCCCCAGACATCAACATCCCCATGCCCCCTGAGCAGCAGTGAATGTCTCTGTGCTCCAGCAACTAATATCAGTTAAACTGAATAACACGGTTATTATTGCTCTATTTTTTTTTTATGTTCATCACTAATCGAAAGCAGTATTGATCTTTGACATGTAGTTTGTGTTTCTGATCAGCTGCTAATGACTTTCAAGGCCATCCGTTTCCTTTCAATAGGAATCGGGTCATTTATTTCTAAGTAACTTATAGCTAGCTATGTAGAAACAAAATGGTTTTACTCTATGCTCTCGAAAACGAATAACGAGGACGGCAAGCTACAGCAAAAATCTCAGATCTGAACGTCGAATTCACCGGTTTGGAGGAGAACAACACCAAATTGAAGGCTATGGATGCAATGGCCAGCTTAATTGAGGGAGATCTGTATGTGGCTAGAGAAAAAGCAGGGAAAGAAGTACTTTTTCCACCGGGACAAGATGACGATGCAGAGCGTAGAACACCAAATCTGGAGGACGGAGACTGGGTGGAGGTTAGCAAATCAAAGAGAAACAGTCCGAAGAGAAAAGACCAGCACTTTGCAGCTGACGGGGAAGAGAGACAACTGCGCCCACTTTTTTTTTAAATTTTTTTTTAGGTGGTACCAATATTCAAACCATTGACCTCACATAATCACCCACACTTATGCATACATTCACACCACTAGACCAAGGTCATCTTGATGACAACTGCGCCCACTATCGGAGTACATCAACAAAATCCGTAAGAACTCTCTCACTTTATATCTCAAATTTTCCACTTGCTATGTCTACTGCAGAGATCTGGAAATTGTTTTCTACGCACGGGCCGATAACTGACGTACATGCGCTACCGACGATGGTGTATCGAGGAAAACGATTTGGGTTTGTACGCTTCACCAAGTCTACGAATTTAATGGATCTGGTCGCAAAGCTAAATGGGGTCAGAATAGGAACCAACCAGTTACTAGTGAATATAGCGAGACCATCGATGAGCCAAGGAGTAAATGGAGAAAAGGATGAAAAAGGCCAAACCTTGGCAAATCTGGTAGCAGAAAGCACTGTGCCGCAAGTAAAAGGGTCAAGACTGGGACAGATGGAAGAAGTGCATGAGCAGCAAAAGATGGTGACAAAAATGGTAAAATTTCAACCTCGGAAGGAGGAGGTAGCTTGGCTAGATATCTGTTTGGTAGGTACACCTGCACCAATACTGAATCTGGATAGAGTGCATACTGAACTAAGAAATCAGGGATATACCGGAGCAAGAGCAGTGCGACTAGAAGGTGGAGAGGTATTGCTGCAGATGAGTACAATAGAAGACCAAATGAGGTTATTGAATGATACTGCCACTATAGGGCTAATGTGCATGCATAATCTCCGTCCTTGGAAAATTATAGACGGAAAATTGGTGAGGCCAGCATGGGTGAAAGTACGTGGGACACCGTTGCACTGTTGGTATAAAGCGTTCTTCGTGGAGGTGGGAGCACAATTAGGTTCGCTGTTACAAGTAGATGAGAAAACGAAAAACCGTTCGGAGATGCAATTTGGCAGACTACAAGTACTCACAACATCGCATAAGATGATTTATGAGAGGATAAGGATTGGAACTGAATCAGAAGTGTTTGAAGTACTAATGGAGGAAGAAGGGGTTGGGAATAAAGCTAACCGTGCCAAAGTAGGAAAGGGTAGAGCAGTGAAAGAATATCGTCCGATACTTGAGAAGAAGGAATGGCCGGAGTTGGAAGGCAGAAACACACAAATAACAACAAAACCTCC
The DNA here is from genome assembly GCA_025802335.1 of Pinguicula primuliflora. Lineage (NCBI taxonomy): Eukaryota > Viridiplantae > Streptophyta > Magnoliopsida > Lamiales > Lentibulariaceae > Pinguicula > Pinguicula primuliflora. Next base: position 173 of record JAOYMZ010038640.1, on the reverse strand, counting down.
GGAACAGGGGAGCAAGGACTCAGAAAAACGAGAAGAAATGGCTTCTGGAACAGATGGGACTGAAACCACAGAGGAAGGTGAAGTTTATTTGACAGCAGATGAGCACGACAAGCAGCAAAATACTGATTCCTGGGAAGAACACGCACCGGAAGACACTGATGAGCAAGTTAAGC
>JAOYMZ010038629.1:0-15512 GCA_025802335.1 Pinguicula primuliflora | reverse complement strand
TACAATATTGTTGAAGATATTAAGAATGTTTCGAAGGCATTTGTTGTGCATCCTAAGAATGTTAATGCTGAAAATGCTACCAGTATGCCTCCATCTGCTCATTTATACCAATTCGGGTTTTTTGATTAGCTATGCAGTTCAGAGGTGGAGTTGCTTACTTCCATTTGGAACGAATTATTCAAGGGGAAATATTTTATTCAAAATCTAGAAGGAGACCATTACGATTCTTGTTACTGTCTTGCAATAAGTGAACTTCGCTGAATGACAGATTCATAATGCAGCAATTCTAGTTTATCGTTTGAAACGGTTGACATGATAGTAATAATAATGGTCATTATTAGTGTTCTTAATGTCGTTGCTCTTTCTGTTATAGTTATTGTCACAGATGACAGAAGTTGATGTTTATACACAGTTCTTCCTGTCATGCTGTCATCTAAGCTTCTGCCTGAAATGGAGATCGATGATAACACCAAAAGAGAACAGCTATTGCATGGCATGCACAGCCTGCCAGTAGCTGCACAAATTGAAAAACTAAAAGTAAGTTGTTCTTTTGCGTCAAGAGAGCAATTTTAACTGACAGCCAGTAAACTGATTGATATCTAAATTGATACCAGACAAGAATCGATGTTATTGCAGCAGCTTGTGAAAGTGCCGAGAAGATTATATCTGATGCACGCAAAGCATATTTTGGTACTCGACAGGGGCCAACACTTCTTCCAACTATTGACAAGGCTCAAGCCGCAAAAATACAAGAACAAGAAAATTTACTTCGAAGTGCTGTCAATCATGGGGAAGGTGTGAATTACTTCTGCTAGAGCTCCATGTTGTTTATTTACTGCGACTTTGCTTTCAAATATTTTCCTTTGATTTGATGTGTAATTCGGCTGTTTCTGTGCCGGATATTTATAATTATTATTTAGTTATATTTCTATTAGAAAATGCACATCAGATGCAGTATATCAGAACATGCCAACTTATGTTGTTCAGCAAAGTGCTAAATGAGAAACGTATAAGTTGGCAGCCACAAACGATTATTTAATGTTAGATGAGTTGAACAGTCCGAAGTTTCTATGCTGCAAATTACAATATGTTGTACCATAAATTATAGATAACTTATCTGCTAATTGCTTACTTGCTGCTCTGCTCGAGGGCTATCTTGAAGTCAAAAGATTCTTTGGATCACCAATTAGCATCATCAGAGTACACCTATGTATTTCCAGCTCCCTCCGATCTTTGCATCTAAGTTTTTGCGTGACTATTTCAAGGTTTAAGAATTCCTGGCGATCAAAGGCAAGTGACTTCTTCACTTCCAATACATTTGGTAGACATACTCACTGCTGGCAATGGAACAAATTCATTTTCTGATTCATCTGGTTGGCCTTTTCCCATGCTCTTTGTTCTGACTATTTGCTCTTCATTTTCAAAATTGCTAGCTGGATAGCCCTATGTATATACATCTTATGAAACTTAATTCTTGCACTTTAGGGATGTATCAGAAGAGTACACCTCCACTTTTATCAGCTGGCACTAATAACACACCAGGCCCTTTATTACAGGTCGATTTCTTATTCAAATTTATTAAATCTCACAGCTCTATTTCAGTTACAGCATAACATATCCGCTAGAAGCATTCGTCTGTGAAAACTAGACCAATCATAGCTTTCTACCATTAACTTACAAATCTCGTCGAATTCAATTGGTTAAAATACTTTTTTTTTCAGAAGTTTAAGAATGTACATCTATACTGCTATAAATGTGCATGGTTAACAATCTATCAAGTTCCCTTAACTCTTTGATCTCTAACAGAGTAACAAGTTTATGTTTAATAAAAAAAAGTTTATGTTTAATTACTGTCATAGCTCGCATTCTCATTTATAACATGATTTATTCTTTTCATCACTAGTGTTACTCAGTTAAATGTTATTTCTTTCAAAGTATTAGTTGTATGATATTTTTTTGTCAACGATTCAAAATTTATCTTTCCTTTTAATCTATTCAATGCATGCGACGTTTTAATAAGCCTCAGTAGGTGTTTCTGTCCCAATAACCTGACCGGAAAAGGTTCACCTGATAAGGTTAATTGTAGAAAAATATTTTTTGGCTTTGAGAAAATATCCCCTGAAATGGTAATCGGTTTTAGTACATCTTCTATGCCTTGACCCTTCCCAATAAATAGGCTTCTGGCGCACAACTTGTTGGAAGAGCAGCGGCCTCCCCATCCGGGGCAACTGGGAACACTCCCATTGATAATACTGTGGCATCTTCTATGCAATATGCTAATTCACCCAGATCTGGTGCGAACATCATGAATACACCATCTCCTCAGCAACATCCACAGTTGCAACAGCACCGGCAACAACAGAAGCTTAAAATGATGCAGCTACCTCAACATCAGCAGCAACTTCTCAATCACCAGCCGATGAGACCATCATCAGTACCTGTCCTTGGACAGGTATAACTTCGTCAGTATTATTTATTTATTTATCAATATTATTATTATTGATTTGTACTCAAAGTAAGATGAACTTTTATGTGTGTTTTTTTCATTACCTTACTCATCCGAAACTTGGAGAATTTTTTTATCATTCTGTGGAGTTGTTCCCCCATTTTAGGATTTCTAGATAGCGTTGTATTTGTTGGAATATTGTCAGACACGGATTTGGGGAATATTTATCAACCAAATTATTAGTAAATGTGGTACCACGACCTATCACCATCTTGCTCAAGGTTTTAATGATAGTAATCCACCATTATAAGTTGAACTTGCGCACGTGCGCACACGTGACCTAAGCCCAAAGTGTCTTGGATGTTTTCTAACATGATATCAGAGCGAGCGATCTAGCGTATTATTGGTTCCATGGGATGTCCGGAGGAAATTGTGGACCCATGGGTGGGGCCTATTGGGAGTTTGGCCTATTGAGCATTGTTGTGGGGCCTCAATGATTGTTTTCGGGGTCCTAAAAAGTTCAAATTGTTGGCCCCATAATAGGGTATAACCCAATTGGGCATTATCCGTGTGGTAATCCAAATCTCAACAGGATTCACCTAGTTGAACGATGATGAGAAGTGTTGGAATATTGTCCCAAATAGATTTGGAATAGAGTTATTAACCAATTTGGAAATATGGTGCTATTTTAATGAGAGTAAGCTACCATACATGCGCACCTGTGCACACGTGACCAGAGAGCCCGGTCTGTTTTCTAACAGTATTTTATAAAGGGTGATGCCTGACTATTCAATTTTTTGCCATGTATCCGATGCTTGTCCTTCAAATTACCAAACTGTATTTGGGACAATTGATTTGTTTGTGATTTTTCGACTTTAATCTATCCATGCGTATAAATTTTGAACTCTTACTTTTTTGTGCATACTCGTCACTTTAGTTGCTATATATATGGGGCAGGATCCTCATACATGCAGTTATACATGCATTTTCAATTCTGGCCACAAGGATCGCTCGTTGATGGAATTGGTCATATCGTTAGAAAGCTTATACATAGAAGATCATGTATCCCATGTTTAGTTCCGAGTCGCCGGAATTTTCTAAAACCCTATTTAGGACTACTTAACCCAAGGGCAAAATGTGAAACGAAATTACCGGTGATGAGGTCGTCGGAACATCACCAAAACTTGAACATATGATCTTCTATGCATAATCTTTCTAACGATGTGATCAATTCCGTCAACGGGCGATGGTAGTCGCTAGAATTGAACATGCATGTATAATTGCATGTATAACTGCATATCATTGGATCCCTCCTATTTATAAGCTTTCTAACGATGTGACCAATTTCGTCAACGGGCGATGCTAGTGACCGAAATTGAAAATGAGTGTTTAATTTGATGTATAGTAAGATGTCAACAGAACCTCCACCATATATATATAATTTGATATATAGTAAGATGTATAGGGGCAGGATCCGGTGATATGATTTTATACATGATTTTATACATGCATTTTCAATTCCGACCACTAGGATTGTCCGTTGACGGAATTAGGCACATCGTTAGAAAGCTTATACATAGGAGATCATAAGCCACATGTTTAGTTTCGGTTTCGACGACTTCGTCGCCGAAATTTTATAAAACCCTATTTAGGACTACTTAACCCAAGGGGAGATGTGAACCCTCAGTTAAACGGTGATAACGTCGTCGGAATATCACCAAAACTTGAACATATTCAATTCTATGCATAAGCTTTCTAATGATGTGTCCAATTTCGTTAACGGGCAACCCTAGTGGCTGAAATTGAAAATCATGTCTAAAATCCTGTCGATCCTGTTGGGATAATGTCTTGAAAAGATTAAAATATCTTTTGGACTTTAAACCAAATAATTGCTAGTTGGATATAATTTTGGGCCCAACTTGTATGACTTGGTCAAGAAGATAATTTTATGGATTATTGTGTTCAGGACATTCAGGCCCATTGTAATTTGAGTTATAATAGAAGATGGACTCTTATGTTCTCTTCTATAAATACATGGGTTCTGTCTAGGGTTCCTGTACAGATTGAAATTAACCACACCATCTTCTCTGCGGTGAGTTCTCTAGAGCAAGGGTTAAGGGTGTCTCTCTCCAACTTTCGATCACGGAGTGCACGTGCTTTCGGAAGTGGCTGTGGTAACCTTCGGGAGCGACCGGCGTATTGACGATTAGCACCACGGTCGTGCCGAAATCGCTTTCAAGGCAGTGTGTGCGTCTACGACACAGCTTGAACAGGAACATTGATAAGTTTTCAATTTCGATAATTTGCGATAAATTCCAACAGATCCTGCACCATATATATCTAGTTAACTTACTTCTTTTTTTGGTACCTATGGTATCCTTGTACATTCCTGTCCTCGACTAATCCATATGGGTTCTCATACGGCGACCTCCACCAGTGAACCAGGCAATTTGCGGGCCGAAATCCGAGGTCGTGGCCCAAGCGAGTTCCTTGTTGCCAGTGGAATTCGACCCCCAAACTCTAGTGGAAAGTTGAGGTTCTCCGCCACTAGGCTAACCCGCATGGGTCAGTTAACTTACTTCTTTCACCTATTGATAAGAACATCCCGTTCAAAGGATGTCCATGAAAATCACTCTTACAATTCACAGAGCTCAAGAAGATGCTCAATGAGAATGCTGGTTTTACTGTTATTCAGATCCTTGATGGTGCAAACAGAATGGCCAAATATCTGGCCCCCTGGAGCTATGAGCATGGAGATCACAATTTCTATAACTCCCAGTGGACATCCGTGAAATATACATACAGGTGCCAAGAGACATTGCGGAAAATGCTACAAAAACTGGTAACCTTGGCTGCTATCAGTATTCCATCATGAATCCTCTCGCATCTTCATTGAAACGGGGTGGACGCTAATTGTGTATTAACGGAAACCTCCGGCAAAGGTACTCGTTGCTGAACTCCTGAGAATGATAACAACAGCTAGGCAAAAACTCTTTTATGTTCATAATTGAGAAGGGTTTTTGGATTTTTTGTTGTGACCTGGGCAAAGAAGCTCTGATCTTTTTGATTTGGTTTCTTATGAGGAATTTGCTGGAGAGCGCTCAAAGGCAAATGTCACAAGCCGAAAAAAGAGGGAAAACTGGAGCTTAACCAGCAGGGGAGAAGGGCAAAAAGAAGAAAAGAAAATCTCACAAGAATGTCTTGACTGCTCACAGGATTCCATACGAGAATCCTCCCGCGGTCTCTATCAAAATGGGTGGACGCTAATTATATTTTTGCGGAAATCTCGGTACTTTTTTGTTAAGGATATTACCAAAGAAGCATCAAGTCAAGCTACCAAAAGAGATCACAATGAAAGCAGATCACAAGAATTATAAGATTTGGTCAATATTGCCGACTGTAAAGCAAAACTGATCACAAGAAATCAGGAGCAGATCATGCCTCATTTATTGTCTATAGATCCTGTCCATTATTGTTTATAAAATGTAACACTACCCATCAATATGATTGAACATAATAGAGTTTCATTTTCTTCCAATTCTCTTATCATCCTTTCATGGTATCAGAGCCACGTATGCTCACGCAATTCTTAATCCTGAGTTAAGTATGATTCAGAGATCCATACCTGTGAATCTCGTTTGAAGTGTAGTCACTCGAGATCTCTACATCACCGTGTGGTGTTCATCTTCATCCTTACAGAAAACAAGTGGTTTATCTGTTCTGTGTACCAGTAGCTAATTCACCAAGAATTAGTATCTGATTTGTTCATATCCCCAGCCTTCAATTCACCAAGAATCAGTGTCTGATTCATTCGTATCCCCAGTTTTTTCCAGAAGTTTAGCATCAACAATTTCAATGACTTTCTCCTACCATAACCTGTCACAATTTATCTCAGTTAAACTGGATTCGAATAACTATTTGTCCCGGCTGTCTCAGCTCGTACCTGCACTACGAAGCCACGAGTTGATGTCTGTTGCAGATGGCACATTACCCTGTCCTGCAACCACTCTCTCAGCAATGAGTGATGATACCCAGAATGGTGTCAAGGACACTGTCAATCCGGCTTTTATCGAATGGTGCCGCAAGGACCAATTCGTACTGGCCTTCATCAATGGATCTTTGTCCCCTAAAATTCTTCCTAAGACGTATGGACTGACGAGCGCATCCGCCGTCTGGGAAAAGCTGTCTCGGAAATTCTCTCCCAAAAATGCGTCATGAATTTTGAACTTGAAAAGGAAACTCCAGAATTTGAAACAAGGGTTTCAAAGCTGCAGTACCTTTCTCCAATCTGCCAAGCTCCTGAGAGCAGATTTATCTGCGGCCGGACAGGTTGTTACAGACGACGACCTCATCGATTATATTGCTGGAGGCCTATCTTCAGTTTTCCAGATGTTTCTGCTCCATATATCTTTCGCCCGTCGACTTGGAAGCTTAACCATGGAGGATTTCAAAGATGAGTTGCTAGCCTATGCATCACTTGTTGTCGCGCCTCCACAGCCGGAATAAGACATTGTGGCCCTCTGGTTGATGAAGGATAACACAGAATTCGGAGATCCGCACGCGCTCCGAGCAACCCTTCGCCGCGGTCGTGGACGTTACCCAGGCGGTGGTTGCTCCAATAGCCGATTTGCCGGCCGAGGATGCTTCTCATAGGGTCGATCTTCCACTTTCGGCTCGTGGCACTTTACTGATTTCTCTGGCTGACGCGACGGAGATTTCCTTTGGGAGACGAGATGTCGATCTCTCATCTATAACGACAAGTGGGCCGGATGACTTAAGGGCTTCTTCATTTAATGGGCTGAGGGATAAATCAAGTGGTTCTTCATTTAATGGGCCAAGGCAGGAATTAAGTGAAGATGGCGAGACAAGGCAGGATGAAGGCGCTAGTGATGGGCCAAGAAAGAAATTTGATGGGCCAAGGAGTTATGCTGCAATTCATAGTCCAAACCAGAATAGAGAAGACCAATCCCATAGCAGTACTGGGCCATCTGGATCAAGACAGACTCGTCTTGCACAGCCCAACAACGGTTCTGGCACAGTTAGCTCGTATGCTTGTCAGATTTGTGGAGGCAATAGTCATACCGCACTTGACTGTTTTAATCGTATGGATTATACATTTCAGGGTCGACATCCACCCGTTGATCTCATGGCCATGGCTGCGCAATCTAATGCATCTATCAATAATGGCTTATGGTTTGCCAATTCAGGGGCGAATAATCATATCACTAATGATTTAGCATCTCTCTCTTTGCAGGAACAGTATTCTGGAAGAAATACGATGGCTGTTGGTAATGGAGAGTGTCTCAAAATTCAACACACTGGTTCACTCATCTATCAAACTCCCACTAAATCACTCACTCTATCAAATTTCTATCACTGTCCAAATGCCTTCGCTAAATTACTCTCTATCTATAACTTTTGTTGGGATAATAATTGCTTCTTTATTTTGACCAAATATGGATGTCCGGTGAAAGACAACAAAATGGGGAAGACACTCCTTCAAGGGCCTAGTGTCAATGGGCTATATCCCGTAAACCTATCGAGTTCCTCAGACATTAAATGAGCATTGACGGGTATAGTTGGTGTGAAGACATCGTTCAATAATTGGCATGAAAAATTAGGTCACACTGCTGCTCCTATAATTAGTCACTTAGTCCAGCATAATAAATTGCCCGTCTCAGGCTCTAGTTGTTTAGACTTTTGTGAAGCATGCCAACTTGGTAAGAGAAACAATTGTCATTTTCTTCATCTACACGATGCTCTAGCTTTCCATTACATTAAATTCACTTTGATGTGTGGACTGCCTCTGTGACTTCGAACACTGGTCTGCGCTATTATGTTATATTTATTGATGATTTTTCGCGTTTTTCTTGGCTATATCCACTTGTTCACAAATCCGATGTCTTTAAGTGTTTTCTTGAATTTAAAGCACTCGTGGAAAATCAATTTTCTCGAAAAATCAAACAATTTCAAAGTGATGGTGGTGGTGAGTATCTTTCAAATATCTTTAAATCATTTTTGACTAAACATGGAATCGTGCACAAGATATCCTGCCCACACACCTCACAACAAAATGGAGTTGCAGAGCGTAAGCATCGTCATTTAGTAGATATGAGTCTATGCTTGCTAGCTAGAGCACAATTGCCACGTTGTTTTTGGTCGGATGCTGTTTTTACTACCAATTATATTATTAATCGATTACCTACACTCGTGCTTGGTTATGATAGTCCAAAATCTTTGCTTCATGGGACCACACCTGATTACTCTCTATTTAGAGTGTTTGGGTGTGCCTGCTATCCTCTGTTACATCCCTATAACACAGCAAAGTTTATGCATCGTAGTAAGAAATGTGTATTTCTTGGCTATAGCACTAAGCACAAATGGTATAAATGTTATGAACCTCTCACTAAACGTGTTTACATTTCCGGAAATGTCATTTTTGATGAGGGAAACTTTCCGGGTATACCTGATATAGCTCCTGACATCGGCTCTGCTGGCACGTCGTCATCTTGTTTGTCGCCTTCTCCAGGTATTCATATTTTCTCTAGACATTCACATGTTTCAGACTCACATTCATCTGACTTGGTTTCAGCCACTCATTCATCCAATGTTCACACTGCTCACGGAGGTATGCCGTCAGGCCTTGACCCACTTATTGATGTGTTGCGACTGACGGATGACACCGAGTCACCTTCAAGCCCAGATTTGTCGCATGGCTCCTAGGTTGAATTGGCCTCTTTGATGGAGCGTACTCCCGAAACAACTGGTGGTATGTCTCCGAGTCTTGACCCATCAGTTGTCTCCGGAACTAGTTTCCACTCAGGGCCATCAATCAACTCTGATTTGCCAGGTGCCACTTCAGGTATGGAGGCTTTTTTATCCTCAGAACCTTGTAATCAAGTTATCCCACATAATTCATTGCGTCCTGTCACTCGTAGTCAAACTGGGTCTCTCAAACCCAAGTTGTTTCCTGATTTTCATATGTACTTTGCCTCCAAACATCCTATATGTGCTCTAGCCAGTGTGCAGATTCCTCGAGAACCCACCACTTATCTACAGGCCAAGTCCTCTCTGGAATGGTGTGCCGCCATGAGGGAAGAATATGATGCATTAGTTGCTAATTCTACTTGGTCTCTCTGTCCCAGACCCGCAAATCATAACATTATTCGGAACAAGTGGGTCAACAAAATCAAAACCAAGTCTAATGGCTCTGTCAAATGGTATAAGGCTTGCTTAGTGGCTCACGGCTTTGAGCAAATATACGGGCTTGATTATGAGGAAGCCTTCAGCCCGGTCATTAAACCATCCACTATTCGTATACTGCTCTGTCTAACAGTACAATTCAGTTGGACCATTCGACAGCTCGATATCTCCAATGCATTCTTGAATGGTACTCTTTTGGAAGAGGTGTATATGGAGCAGCCAACCGGCTTTATCTCATCTACTCATCATGATTATGTTTGTCGCTTACATAAAGCTCTCTATGATCTTCGATAGGCTCCTCGTGCGTGGTATGCCACATTATCAAATAGTCTCCTTTCGTATGGCTTTCAGTGTTCTCTATTGGATATATCTTTATTCACATTCCAGATGTTCATATTTATGTTCTTGTGTATGTCGATGATATTTTGATTACTAGTACATATGTAAGTGTGGTTGATGCTTTAGTCAGATACCTACAATCTCAGTTTAAGCTTCGTGATCTGGGAGAGCTCAGTTACTTCTTGGGGATGCATGTGACTCGGACCAGTACAGGTGTGCATGTTAGCCAAAGCAAATATATCTATGAGTTATTAGACAAAACAAAGATGCTTGGAGCAAAACCAGTACAGTTACCCTCCTCCACTGACACTCGAGCCAAAGATCTAACAGGCAACCTTCTCTCTCCTGCCAAGATTACTATGTACCGTAGTACAGTGGGAGCTCTCCAGTATTGCACCCTTACTCGCCCAGAGATTGCCTTCCAAGTTAACAAGATGTGTCAATATCTCCAACAACCCTTCTCATGTCACTGGCAAGCAGTCAAGCGAATACCTCGCTATCTCAAGGGATCCATAAATCATGGGCTTTGGTTCACCAAATCGGGTTCATCAGCTCTTACACTTGAAGCATTTTGTGATGCTGACTGGGCCGACGATAGACAAGACCGACGGTCGACCTCCGGCTTTGGCATTTTTTTAGGGTCAAATTTGATATCCTGGACAGCGAAGAAGCAGACTGTGGTTGCTCGTTCCAGTACATAAGCTGAGTATCGAGCTCTAGCTCACACTATCACTGATCTATATTGGACTCGAATGATGCTTAAAGACCTGCATATAGTCCTGACCCATACTCCTGTGATATGGTGTGATAACATGGGGGCCATGTCCTTAGCTTCAAATCCGTTTTTTCATGCTCGAAGCAAACATATCGAAATTGACTACCACTTTGTTCGTGAGAAAGTACAGAACAAGAACATTCGGCTCCAGTACATCCCTTCCAAAGACCAGGTTGCCGACATTTTCACTAAAGAATTGGGCACTTCTCGTTTTTGGAGCTAAGACACAAGCTACCGGTTCGCTCACTACCCATTAGCTTGAGGGGAGGTGTTAAGGATATTACCAAAGAAGCATCAAGTCAAGCCACCAAAGGATATCACAATCAAAGCAGATCACAAGAATTATGAGATTTGGTCAATATTGCCGACTGTAAAGCAAAACCGATCACAAGAAATTAGGAGCAGATCATGCCTCATTTATTGTCTATAGATCATGTCCATTATTGTCTATAAAATGTAACACTACCCATCACAGTATGTAACATTGAACATAATAGAGTTTCATTTTCTTCCAATTCTCTTACCATCCTTTCACTTTTCCTGTCAGAATAATTTACACATTATGGAAGCTTATGGATATGCAACATATGTTGAGGATTTGATCATGACCTGTCATGCTGTTGAGCAAACGAAAAATCAATGACATATTTGCTTGTGCTTTTTATGTTTGGCTTGATGGTGAGGTACTTGCTGAGTCCTCCTGGCTTCTGGTCGTTGCTGTTGGACGGATTCAGAACCAGGAAAATGTTTGTCAAAAGTTGGGACCAATATTTTGCAATATGGGCCCCTTATGCACAGGATTTTGTTGAGGATGCCCACATTCCTATCAAATTAACCCTCATGTACACTCACACACATGAGATTCGAACTTAGTGTCAACGGTCGGGCTCGATTTATTCACGGTTACGGGGCGAGCCTGATTTTCCCAATTTCAATATGATATCGGAGTACCCAAGTTGGAACACGTTTATTTCTGCTGCGTTGTTACGACGTGGGGTGTTCAAGTCCGATAGAGCGTACCTAGCTGGACTTGAGGGGGGAGCGTTGAAGTCTTGAGTCCCACACCAAAAATGGGTGAAAGAAAGTTTAATATAGAAAATGTGGGGTAACTCATAACTTTGTGCACGAGATTTTATTAAGAATACTTACATTCCTATCAAATTAACCCACATATACTCACACACCCGAAATCCGAACCTAGCGTCAACAGTTATGACTAATTGTAATAACATGCAATGCAGCTCTTACAATTTTTTTATAAAGAAACAAAAAAGAAAAGAAAATCATAATTATAATACATAAAATGGTAGAAGTAAATCAATATCTGCGACTGCATTTGATCGGTGTTCGCGATCAAGGTCTCTACCATGACCACGACCACGATTAGGAGGTCTGCCCACACTATTTTGTGATAGATTGCACCTTCGTCCTATTTATTATGTATTCTTCCATCAGCTGATCTTCTGCCCGTCGATTTTTTTTTAGTTTAAATTTGTGGACCAACGAAAATGTAGGAGTTGGTTCTTGGAATTGTGAATCCCTAGCATGCCACGGTTGTTCATAGGTTTGCATAGGCTCGAGAATTATCACCTCAGGAATGCAATAATCCATTGGGTCATTGTGATATTGTCGACATGTCTACAAATTTTTAAACGTTAGATTAATATATTATATATATGATATATAATATACTGTAGTGAAATGTGAATTTGAAACGTTAGGTTCAATATCCAGGGTGTTAGGTCCTGGATATTATGAATAATCTGGATACAGTTGATGTGAATGTCTTAGATATTTGATTGAGGAACTTTGACCGACATCCTCCGGAGACATATTTAAATTAGGTATTTTCGAACTCGAGTTAGAAAATAATTCAAAAAATCCAAAATCTCTAAAAGTATCCATTATAATAAATACTAACATGTGAAACAAAATTTATTATTACTAAAAAAATTACAACAAGTAATTAACTCAAATATAAAAATGATTTAATTAATAATAAAAAATTACTTTGCAATAGACAGATGTTTCTAATGCTATTTTTCGTAGACTACCGTTCCAACTGCTCTTATTTCCGAATTGAAAAGGATATTTGTGTTTTGATGAGAAAAATATTAAATAGATGCTTGTATAAATAATAATGGTCGTGCTTCAGCCCCCAATGCGTCTATTCCCATGCCCATGAATAAACGCGTGCCCATGGAAAACGCATTTTGAAAAATTGGGCCTCTCAAATTCACCTTCTGGGATCGAACCGATAACAACTATACTGCAAAAATAATTTAAGGCACCACTCAGGCTCACCGCATAACTACAGCCCACACACATTCTTGAACAGTGAGTCCCACGTGCATCAACATATGTGTGCGCTAAAACATGGTGGTGGGGTGGTGCATGTGGAAATGTTGGTGAGCTATCATGGCCTTCCGTGTGGTGTAAAATGCTGGGAATTAATTTTCCGGCCAGACTGTGAGCTACAAATTTCAGAGGAATTCAAACTTCACGGAACTCTGCTGGCTTCATGCCCAGTAGTTGCACAGGATGCAAGATAGAGAAAAACAAGTTGCATCACATATCATTGCTAACCAAGTGGACCGTTATGCATACCGATTAAAAGGGGGATGCCGGAACGAGTTAATTTTTGTTGGAAGATAAGAAGATATGGGAGTTAAGGAAAGATATTATTTCCTTAACTCCTAATGATCGTGATCCCTGATTTTTAGGGATCACGAAAGTTATCCTAGAAGTGTTTTATGGTGAGAAAGAGTGTGTGTGTTGTAACTATATATATGAGGGGTTGTAAAGGAGGAAAAACACACAAGGAAAAAGAAAAGAAAAGTAAGGATCAAGGATCCTCCCGTGGAATAGGGATTCACCCAAACCACGTAAAATTCTGCATCTCTTTCATACAAAACACATACATACAAGTTAACATGGTATCGGAGCAGGGATCTTAATCCTGTTTATCGTCATATACCAGAGGGACAATCTGCAAACCGAGAAGGATGACACAGGGAGATACATCAGGGGACATTACCATCCCAAAGTCAGAACTCAACAAGTATTTGGCTCAACAGCTTACGGAATATATCGAGGCTCAAAATCACACAAAATCAGACAAGGAAGATGAAACTTCCGCCTCCATAGATCTGAAACTGGATTCCAGCAACTATGTTTTATGGTCACGAATGATGGAGTTAGCAATCTGCGGCAAGGGTCGCCTAGGCCATATTACCGGCGACACCAAAATACTGGAGAAAACAGATCCGGAATATGCAACCTGGAGGGTCCGCGATACTCATGTTTTTTCCTGGATTACCAAGTCTATTGATCGAAGACTAGTGGAACAATTCATCTATTACCCCAATTCCTTTGAATTGTGGAACATTCTCGCCCGAACCTTCAACTCCGGGGAAGATAGTCTCCAAATCTTTGATTTGGTAACTAAAGCCGATCGGCTTACTCAATGAAAACTGACACTGGAGGAGTATTACTCCCTAAGCAATGCGTTGTGGGCCAAAATTGACCGCCGTCGACCGAATCCGATGGAATGTATGAGGGATATCGACAAACACAATGACTTGAAGAATGAACATCGCCTGTTCAAGTTTCTTTCTGGGTTAAACCCAGAATTTGATCCAATCACTCGAGACGTGTTAAAGGAAAAGCCACTACCCCCAGTTAATGACGCATATGCGACAATTCGTCGGGAAGCCGCACGGTGCCTAATTTGGAAAGCTTCCGGCACAGCCTCCGGCGGAACGAATACACCATCATTGGGCAAAATTGGATCAGGATTGGTGACTTACGGATCAGGGGGGAGTGACAGAAACCATACCGTAGGTGAAAGAATTCAGCCCGCCGGAAATCAGCGACAATGGGAGCGGTCAGAAAGTATTGGCAATTCCACCAATTCTTCGTCATCCCGCCGCCCTTTCTGTGATTATTGTCAGATTCACTGCCATTGGAAGCGGGACTGCTTCAAATTACACGGCAACCAGTGGTCGCACCGAGGAGGTAGAAGGGGCAGCCGTTCAAGCTTCGGCCGACGAGGAGGCCGCGCTGCCGTATCTGACGGAGGCCAGCACTCGCCAGTAGAGATCCGAGATGAAGGGACGAGTACTGTGAACGTTGGACACGGACAGAATCGTGACGGAGGTCAGGATCGCGATGGCAATGGAGGGATCCGTATTGAACAATTGGAGACCCGACTTCACGGAGATAATGACCCAGCGACCCGACAACCAGGTATGTATAGAGGGGGGTCAGGAGCAGAAAGACCGAACTACCCCTCCCCTTACAGTAATGCGCATTTTTTTACTAAGGGCTGTTTTGGTAATTATGGTGATTTGAATGATAATGGGCCATTTTGTGGTGAGAATATTGTTGGGCCGAATAGGAACAGTGCAGAAAAACAGTCTGGGCCAGCAGAAATAAATTATAGCAGCCCAGTTCCGACTAACAGTGTAGGTGGGCCGACAGAAATTAATTTGGGCAGCCAAAGTTTGTCTTTTGCAGCCCATGCAGTAAATGGAGCTGACGCCGAAAAGAAAAATGAGTGGATTTTTGATTGTGGAGTCACCGACACAATAACGCATGATTTGTCTGACTTTATTAAATTGCATAATACACACAAGAAGATGGTGAAAACTGCAAATGGGGCTTCTTTTCTCGTTAAAAGTGCTGGAGTTATTGAGATCTCTCCATCTATTAAATTATCCAAATGCTTATACGTTCCGTCTTTATCGT
>JAOYMZ010038618.1:0-11085 GCA_025802335.1 Pinguicula primuliflora | reverse complement strand
AATTGTTAAAAGAGAGGTGACACGATAAAAGGGTGAACTACCACTACCATACATTTCAACTTGTGTTTGTCTGCAACTGAATCCAAGCATATTTTTTTTTGGTAAGTCTGAATCCAAGCATATGATTTTGAGATATCTATCCCTTTGTTTTCGGCATCCCGCCACATGGCCATCTCACGTCCAGACACACAATTCTGAGCCATCTGATACATCACCCAATGGCCGGTCGACCGTATAGCAATTGATAATGAAAATTCAGAAGTTAGTGGGCTTGGACTCATTTGAACGAAATGGTCCTCTTCTGCGTCCTTGTTTGGTTTCATGTGCAAGGTGCAATGGTAAGCTCCCTTTGTAGGAAGAGAGTTCCTCACTGCACAGTGACCTCATGTCATTGCGGAATTAGCCGATCAAAGGTATTGAACACTAGTATACCTGCCGCACCAATCCAACAATACCACTACATAGTATGAAGTGAGTTACCTCACACCCTCCACATCCACCTCGTATGAGTAACTTGTTACTATAATTAAATGGATTCGGGATACTCACATCCTTATTAATTTTTTACGGGTAAAGTCAAATTATTGCACGACCTATTCCCATAAAATTCCCTAAGTTATACAAAAAAGTTCTATTATTCTGTTGGAAAAAAGTAGAGAAAGAAAGTGATTTCTTCCTAATGAATATAGCCCCTGATGAATTTTTTGAAGTTGATAAGAGCCTTCCACTCCACACTCATTGGAGGCCGACTGAAAGGCAATCAACCTAAACTTATCCTGGCAAAAGGAATGGCGATCCACACACACGAATAGCAAGAGTCGAGAATGATGGTGCCGAATTTTAATCTGAACCGTTGGATCAAAATTCATCGGTCCAGATCAAATAACTCATTTAACTGTTCACTTAAAACACTTTTGATCTGGACCGTTGAATTTTGATCCATATTAAAATTCGGCACCATCATTCGGCACACTATTCGGGAGCGGAAAAAAATTCAGCAAGAGTCTCCACATTAAATTAAAACATATTTCAAGGTAAAAACATTTTCCAAACTTCCATGGATCTTTTACAGAAACTAAGACATGTCAAGAACGTGACCAATAGTCCTCCTTAAAAGTATACTTTTTCATGGAGACTGATGGAGGAATTCAGGCACAATGTGTAAGCATCAATTCACTCCATAAACCAAAAGACCAAGTCAAGAATTAACAAGGAAAGACGATTCATAGACTATTCAACCACAGGAAAAGGAAATGCCATGACCATTAAATATGTCCAGCAAGCTGGTTTTATTTTTTCAAGCTCGATCTTCTTCAAATTCATGGCCATGATCCAATAGATAATTAGCAGCCAGCTCCTCGTTCTTGTTGCACGCAAAATACACCTCCAGCACCAGCGCTCGATCAAATCCCATGGCTTCGAGCTGAAAAGAGTTAGCGCGACCAAAGCATCATTTCAGCTGCCGAAACAGTAGCAGAAACGACGGCCATAAAAGGGGTTGGGGGGAGGGTGCCTACTGGGATCAAAATACGAGTATTTCGATAAAATGCCATATCTTCAAACCGAAAGAAAATAGTTCTGAAGATACCCTTTCTATAGCTTCACGTTCATCAGGAGTAACTGATAGCGCCTGTGGCATTCCTCCGGCGAGCTGTCCAAGCAGGTTCCTATATCAAGAAACAAAATCACTGAGATGCCCCGAGCAACCACAGAGAGGCAGTTCTAGCAGTTCTTCGTCCGAAAAGAAAACATGACTATACCCTTCTCCTCCTTCAGCAGGCTCATTGATTAAGCGAAGAAAATCAGCTTGGTGCTCTTGAATCAATCTCACAAGTTGAGGATTTTGCTTTGCCAGTTCCTGAAGCATTGGCTTCCATTTCCAACAAAGATAAACTTAAAAAGTCAGTTCATGTTGATGTATTTAACAGGGGAAACGATAATATAACTCCATAAAACCTGCAAAATCTGTGGGTTGGCTTGCACCATTGCTCTTAATGCTTGGAACTGAAGCCGATATTTCGAAAGTTAGTAGCCAACACAAGTTTCCAACACAAAAAAAGATAATTCAAAGCCATATTTTTGTTCAGCGAACTCCGACATCACTCAAAGTACCTGGGGAGTATTGCGGAGGAATTCAAGGGTGTTTGCTCCATCAGTATTTGCACCAATATTTGGCATACCCTGCATAACAAGGATAATTTACCCAAACATAATTTTCCATTTGAAAAGGATAAGCAGAAAAGATAAAGCCCTCCAAAATCGAAGAGTATAAAATACTGAACAACCACCTGTGGGAAAAGATTCAGAGGGTTTGCATTCGGTCCCGTCGTTGGAATTGGTCCTGTTGTGGGAACCGGTACTGATTGAGCTTGTTGCTGAGCAAATGCATTAGCAGCCAGTCCACCAGAAATATTTTCAGGTGCCGGAGGAGCTTCTGCTGACTCTGGGATCCCCTGTGAGAACACAGCAGGCAAAATTTACAATAATATAACATAAAAAGAAACTCAAAACGAAAGGATAAAACAATTGCCAATAAATTAGGATTTTGATAGGCTTACAGAATACAAATATTCAACTGCTCTCTCTGGATTATTGTAAGCAGCACGAAGGGCACGGACAACAGAATCCCTGTCCCAAGTTCCACCACCCATATCAAGAATCTGTTGGATCGTTCCCTCAAGGATGGTGCCGGCAACCAGATTAGATGCAGCTTGACCATAAACATCTGACCTGAATTCAGCATATATTAAATGGTTAAAACAAAATATTGAATAAACATAATTTAAATAATAAGCAACAAATAAAAAATAACGTCATTCGATTAGTGCTCACACTGGTCCAGGAGCCAGAATAGGAGCAGCAGGAGTGGGAATGGGAGCAGGAACGAGAACAGGTGCGGGGGCAGGAACAGGGGTGGGAGCGGGAGTAGACCTGTGAAGAAGAAAAACTCATGAAAATAGTCAATCGAGAAATTAAAAAAATAATCAAGGCTTGGGCATGACAAAGCTGAATAGGTGCTGGAACTAATGGCACTCCAAGTATTAAAAAAACGAAATGGTGATGACTCACAATGCAGCAGGAGGCTGAGGAGTTGCTGGTACAGGAGTTGAACTAGGAGGTGGGGTACTTGCTCCCTGACCCTATAAGAGGAAGACAGCATAGGCACATCAAATTCCATCAAATTCTACACAAGTACCAAAAACAACGTCCCAGAAAAGCGTTGCATTACTTCACAAATATTGAAGTATGGAGAAATCCATACGGAGAACAATTCAGTAGAAAAAATAGCTTCCCACTGCTTGTGAAAACATTGTTCGCTCAGAAATAAGTTTAGAAACTGTCCACGGTATGATTATTCAAGAACCTCCTTATTTTGGTCAGAACAATGGATACAGAGAAGTAAAGTTAATGGAAATATACGAACCAGTTGGCAGCAGCGATCTTGAAAGTATTTGCATGTGTGATAAATCCATTATTACTACATTGGAACTAAAAAACTAGGTTGTAAAACAAAATTGAATGTCATCATTAAAATTTTAATCATCGGAAAAAGTGCAGTAACTATTGATTAAACATTCAAAAAAATGTGTACGAACTGTTTTAATAAGTGATAGCAGACACTTCGCTCAATATATCACACAAAAGAAGAAGCATCGTAGAAGCTAATAAAAGTAATATAGTTCGCTTCCATCCAACCTTTGCAGTAGCAGTATTTGATGTCGTTGAACCTTCACCTGACGGTGCCTTGTTCTGTAAAGAATAACAGAGGTGAGTATTCCAAGGTGGCAACAGATGATACTGTATTAAATAGCAACCAAAACCACAGTTAAGAAAGTATTCGGAAGTACAAAAAGTAGCCGAGTTTTTTTCGGTACACGATAAATATTAATAGTATTATTTTGGTATGCGACAGATATTAACAGTATTATTTTGGTTAGCGACAAATATTAACAGTTACAAATTATCCATAACTTGTTCTGACGGTATAACTGATAATAATGATGGCCAGAATATTAAATAACCTTTGCGAGCATGATTACAACGAAACTATTTTCAGCAACTTTATTTTCTTCCAATGTCGTGGAGTCTTTAAGAACTTTCCCCTGATGAATAAGCATCTGCTGTGCTGCAGGATAAACATGATCTCCCTGGGAAGTTTCTATAATTTTCTTAACATCTGCAACCTGGATAAAGAGCTAGTAATCAGACATACATGTCAACAAATATGACTGAAAAAGTTAAAAATGCAAAAAATAATAATAACTGATGTTAGCAAGGAACAGATAAGTCATTCCACTTCTACGAAAATCACGCTGTTCATATTGAGTAAGTAAATTAATCGAGTCATGACACGTGGTAGGTTTTCGGTTTAGTAATTGACGGATATTTAAAATCTACGTGTGGTGAAAAAGGGTATGTTCGTGTCTGTGTTATCCTGGTATTTATATATAAAAAAAATCGTGTAGGTAAGGGTTCAAACCACAGTAAATATGGCTTGAACAGGTCGTCTATGCCGGACGAATTTCACACACGAAAGCCGGACGAAACCCATGTGGTGTTATTACACTAGCCACTGCTATGGCCCACACATTCTAAGCATCATATCATATCAGGCCAAGTGTTTTTCGTCCGTTTTTGGTGTTGAAACCTTCGTCCGATTTAGAATTTCTGGCATGCTAATGGCTTAATCAAACCGTTTTCACTGTCATTACACATTTGTGGTGACCAATATATTGGAATATACACTACCGTTTTGAAGAAAGCATTATAAATTCTAAAGCAGAACAGAACAAATAATAAATTCCAGATGCATGAGAAAACGAAAACCCTTAATCTCATAGCAATCTAAAATGGTCGCCCGCTCAATGCACCGAGCAAAAACAGTAAGACATAAAAATCCAGAAATGCAAGTAGCGAGAACCCAAGACACCTTCAAAGAACAATTCAATACCAATACCAATACTAATACCGACACTCCCAATTCCAGAACCAATCGAGCAATTCCAGGTGCTTAATCATTATAAAGATCTATCAATACCCACCTTGTTGAACAAGAAACAAAAAAAACACACTCATGCCAAAATAAACATAAACCCTACAAAAATCCCATTAAGTACGCAATGATTCAACAAAATTCAGCACATAAAAATGGAAAAAATTAGTAAAATGGAACTGACAGTATCTTCGGGTTTCACTTCAACATCGAAGTGGGTGCCCTTCAGAGTCTTCACAAAGATCTTCATATTTGTTAACTTTCTAGTCTCAACTAGATTAAATCCAATTCTCTTCGCCGCGAAACTGAATCGCTGCGCGATGGTAGAGGAGAAAGATGCAGAAACCCCCACCGGTGCAAGTTTCCGATTTCCTCTCTCTTTTTATCTCGTGGCAATTCGCACGGGAATCCTCGCACGCGCCCCAACGAGCGTGTGTCGCACGAATATCAGCTCAGCCTACAAACATCGCGCATTAGGAGACGACGCTCGTGGCAAGCGTGTGGGACAAGGATATGTACTCGTGGGAATATTGACCTGGGTTAGACGTTTCGGGCCTATCAGGCCCAATTAGAAAAAAAATAACAATAACGAACGGGGAAAATATTTTTGCAGATTGGCAAAAAAAAAGTTAAAAAATCAATTTATTGAAAAAAACACAATCTAAAATATAAAATAATATCGTGCTGTGTACTTAATATTTTGTATAAAAAATTAAATTCACGCAACTTTTTTTGGCAAAAAAAGTATGTTATAAGCATTAAAAAATATTAAGTTTATAAAATATAATATTACAAAATCTTGTAATTATTCAAAATTACAATATTTTAAAGGAAAATTTATAAAATTTGTAAAACTCAATTAGATAAGCACATAAAATCTTGGTATCACAAAATTTCGTAAATATTCAAAAACTTATTTTGTAAAGCTAACATTCCTAAAAAAAATTATGGGGTCAATTTTTCTTGGATCCCTACAAAAACTAAATGCTCAATAATAATAGTTTTATAGAAAATATAAAAAATAAGTTATGATGAATAATTTAATACAAAAATTACATTTATCAAAATAGTTACAATGTATAATTATTAAATTATTTTTTTATACTAGGCTAGCTAAAATTAATTTTTATATTGGATTACAATTATTTTTTTTATACCTTGAGCCGAAGCCTTCGGCCAAACTACTTTGGCTGAATATATGTTGTTCGTGAGATGTCCTGTCAGTTGTTGATAAACATAATACTTCTGTGCTTATTATTGTGTCTTGCTATTTTTGATTGATTGGCATGTTAGTAAACATGAGAATCTGAAGTGAGGAATCAGGTTCAGCAACAAGATGAGTAAGCAAAGCTCGAGGAAGAGGCACATGGAAAAGGAAAATATACTATTGCAAATGCAAATCCTTTTGCTGGAGAGTTGCGTGACAGACAGGTGACATACAGGAAAAGGAAAATATACTATTGCAAATGCAAATGCAAATGCAAATCCTTCGACAGACAGGTGGAATGATTCCAAATGCAAATCCTTTTGCTGTCTATACATCAACAGAGGTGATATGTTAGCCCCTTAGGTGATATGTTAGCCCCTTAGCAATCGCCACCAGACAAGGTTGAGTAGAACAAAAAGTACGAAGTCTTTGCAGCAAAAAAGGGTTGGCTCCACTGTTAACAAGAAGATTGAGGAAGATTTTACATAAGATTTGAAATCTTTAAATTTAGGATAATCAGAGATTGTGTAGGATTACTTTACCAGAATAAATTTTGTAAATTGTCTATATATACTCTGACCATGTAACTCATATTTTCATCGAAGATAATTGAGAAATCTTCCTTCAACTGGTTCTTCTTATCTTTCTACATTTTTGTGACCTATGTTTAGCATTTGATCAAGTTGTTGTGCCTTTGTTTTCATGGTATCAGTGCGATAGGCAAACGCCATATTGATTCTGAATTTCTTCCGCATCAATTGTATCTCTGTGATTTCGAACTGCAGATCTCACAGCAAAATCCCTTCCTTTCAAAAATTTCCTTTGTGATTTAACACTCATGGCTGCACCAATTACCTCAGGATCCGGTTTACCACAAGTTGTGATCTCCAAGTGTGACAAATCCAATTACCTGTTCTGACAAATCAAATCGATTCTTCGAAGCAATGACCTAATGGACATCATCGATGGCACTGAAGCACCACCGACTGAGTTCTTGGTCTCGGAAATTCCGGCTACCAAGACGCGAAACCCAGCCTATAGAACCTGGTTCAAAAAGGACCAACAATGCAAGGTCTGGATCAATTCCACCCTTAATGATCAAGTTCTCAGATCAGTATTCCATTTTGACACATTGGCTGAAGTCTGGGCATTTCTAGCTGACAAATACTCCGGTAAGAATCGGACTGATATTTTTGATTTGAGACGAAAGCTGGTGACTTTATCACAGGGGTCTGGCTCGTGTGGAGAATACCTTGATTCTGCAAAACTGATTGTTGCTGAATTGAAGCTCAGTGGAACTGAGATCTCTGATGACGACATTATCTCCTACATTGCTACGGGATTGCATCCCCAATTTGATCTGTTCATTGCCAATGTGAATATGCTTCGAGCAGACACACCAATGACCCTAGAGAAATTTGAAAAAGGCTTGAGATCCTACGCCTCAAAATTACCACCTGTTATTCCATAACCAGCTGCCTTCTTCAGCAACTCTTTTAGACCCGGAGCTAGACCTGGATGTGGACAAAATTATCGTGGTGGCCCCTCATTCCATGGCTGTGGGCATCACAGCGTTGGACCTACTAGGAATCATGGTTTTCCAGCAAGTTACCAAACTCCAGGCACTAGAATGCAGCACTGGATTCCTGGATCAGTCTCTTCTGCTACTGAGCCAAATGACCAGTCATTTGATTACACAGTGAGGCCTCAGTTGCCAAATGGTCATCCTGGGACAATGAATGGATCACAGACAACAACCGGGCAGACTGATCAATTTGGCCAAACTCAGCTTCTCACAGATCCACCGCTGGATGCAGTTAAATGTCAAATTTGTGGGAGACACTATCACACAGCCTTAGACTGCTATCAGCGAATGAATTACTCGTATCAGGGTCATCATCCCCTAGCACAACTAGCTGCCATGGCTGCTAGAGTGAATCATGAAATGATAGAGAGCACCTGGTACATTGACAGTGTTGCCAACGAACATATTGCCAATGACACAGTTCCTCTTGCGCAGCAGCAAAGCTACTCTAGATCAGACACCGTGGCTGTTGGCAATGGTATGGGTCTAGACATTATGAACACTTGTATCCTTCATGTTATAAATCCTGTCCGGCCTTTACACTTATCTAGAGTCCTGCAATGTCCTGATGTATCTGCTAACCTTTTATCCGCCCATAAATTCCGTGTTGATAACCATTGCTATTTTGTGCTTACTACTTCTGATTTCTTTGTCAAGGACAACAGAATGAGGGAGATCCTGCTGCAGGGACCGAGTAGTGGAGGAATGTATCCTCTTAAGCCGCCTCACTCTCATTCTGATCCTCCTGGTAAAATTAAGGCTGTCCTTATAGGTGTCACCGATTCCATACCCAATCTATCCGTATGGCACTCAAGACTGGGGCATGCTTCGTCCTCCATTGTTAGCAGTATTGTTACCCGCTTTAATTTATCTTGTACCAGCCTGTCTAGACCTGAGACTGTCTGTGAACCTTGTCAACTAGGAAAACACAAGCAATTTCCTTTTGGTGCATCAAATCGGGTTACCTTGTGTCCACTGGAACTTGTTCACTCTGATGTGTGGTCTACCTCTATATTCTCAAATAATGGCTTTCGTTATTATGTGATCTTTGTAGATGACTTCACCCGATTCACTTGGCTTTATCCTCTAAAAGCAAAATCTGATGTGTATCAAACCTTTATTACATTTCGTGCAATGGTTGAAAATCAATTCCCCTTTAAAATCAAAGCATTCCAAACTGATGGGGGGGTGAGTACTGCTCAAATCAATTCAAGCTGGCTCTTCAAAAATTTGGCATTATACACCGAATCTCATGTCCTCATACACCACAGTAGAATGGTCTTGCTGAAAGGAAACATAGGCACATAGTTGAAACAGGTCTCACTCTCCTAGCTCAGTCAGGATTGCCCTCTAAATTCTGGGTAGAAGCATGTTCAACTGCCATTTTTGTCATCAATAGGCTGCCTACACCTATACTTAGGAACAGAAGTCCTTTTGAGTGTCTTTTTGGGTCACCTCCTGATTATGCCAAGTTTCGTACCTTTGGCTGTGCATGTTACCCTCTCCTTCGACCATATAACTCTCATAAACTGCAATTCCGTAGCTCCAAGTGCATCTTTCTGGGTTATAGTTCACAACATGCTGATTACAAATGTTTTGATCACTTATCTCAGACCACCTACATCTCTCGTCATGTAGTATTCGATGAAAAGTCCTTTCCAGCTCTGACAGGGACATCCTCCACTTCAAAACCAAGTTCTGCAGCGTCTCCTTCCTCAGCTAATGCACTTTCTGATCTAAGTAATCCTGGCTTTCAATTACCTTGTTTACCTGTGCCAGATCTTGGTAACTCTGAGGTCACTTCTGATCCACCATCCATATCAGTCCCATTAGCATCTCCGTCCTCAGGTAATGCATCCTCTGATCTAAGTACTCATGCTGTTCAGTTATCTTATTCACCTGTGCCAGATCCTGGCAATTCTAAAGTCATTCCAAATCCATCCATATCAGTCCCGTCAGACACTGATTCATCCGAAGTTTCAACTATTCCCGAAGCCTCACTTCCAGTTACACAGCCTGATCATGTCCAAATCACTAATGCTCATATAACAAGTTCCAAAATCGGGTCCCTTAAGCCTAGAAGATTTCCTGACTTTCATCTCTATAGGTCTGTTTGTCATCCTTTTCAGGCACTCATCAATGTTCATGTACCACTGGAACCTACTTCTTATCAACAAGCTGCATTGTCTCCGGAGTGGTCAACTACTATGCATGAGGAGTTTAATGCCCTGATTGCTAACCAGGCGTGGGAGTTGTGTCCTCGTGTACCTGATCAGAAAGTTATTTGATGCAAATGGGTCTACAAAGTTGAACAAAAGTCCGATGGAACCATTGAAAGGAATAAAGCCCGTCTGGTGGCTCGTGGCTTTGAACAGGAGTATGGGGTGGATTTTGTAGAAACATTCAGTCCAGTGGTGAAAATGGTAACACTTCTTAAATAGACCAGACATTGCTTTCTCAGTTAACCAATTATGTCAGCATCTGCATAATTCTTCAAATGGCCATTGGGGAGCAGCTAAACGAGTCCTCAGATATCTCAAAGGTACTCCGGACATTGGTCTCTGGTATACTTCTGGTACATTGTAGCTCCAAGCCTTCTGTGATTCTAATTTTGCAGGGGATTAAGTTGACAGACGATCCACCACTGGATATAGTATCTTTCTTGGCTCATGTCTTATATATTGGTCTGCTAAAAAGCAGAACGTTGTCTCTTGTTCGAGCACTGAGGTTGAATACCGTGCCATGGCCTTAACTACAGCCGAATTATTTTGGCTCCGCATGCTATTCAAAGATTTTCAATTCATGCTTCATCATCGTCCCATTCTGTGGTGTGACAATATAGGAGCTCTCTCGCTTGCATCGAATCCAGTGTTTCATGCCCAAACAAAACACATTGAAGTCGATTATCACTTCATCAGGGATAAAGTTCTGAACAAAGATATTGAGATCCATCATCTAAACACGCAAGAGCAGTTAGCTGATATTTTAACCAAAGGCCTTGGCGCCACCCAATTTCAGTACCTGCGATCCAAGCTTCTGCTAAGACCACCTCCTTCCAGATTTGGAGAATATTTGGACGAGACAAAGAGGCTAGCTGACAACCCCATCTGTTTGAGGAAAAGTGTTAACAAGAAGATTGAGTAAGATTTCACATAAGATTTGAAATCCTTAAATTTAGGATAATCAGAGATTTTGCCGGATTACTTTACCAGAATAGATTCTTTAAATTGTCTATATATACTCTGACCATGTAACTCATATTTTCATCGAAGATAATTGAGAAATCTTCCTTCAACTGGT
>JAOYMZ010038607.1:0-15515 GCA_025802335.1 Pinguicula primuliflora | reverse complement strand
GACAAAGTTGAGACAATGTGTGCTTGACCGGATGTTCAGAATAGAGGAGTCCAGAGTTTGTCCAACATCCATCTATCTATCGGCCAGCATGCACATTCAGGATCATTTGATGAAGTTATGACAAAGAACGGAGATAGTAATGAAAGCCATGAGAATGATTACACCAGTGCCGTCGATGCAACTGAAATATGTACAACAATTCATAATTAATTCATATAAAATTGTAACTATAAAAAATTAAGGAATAGCTGAATATTTACTCATAGCGAACCTTTACACGATGACATCGGAGAAGACCAACTTCCGAAATCCGAAACTTTGCGTATATGATGGTATGATCGTGAAAAGAGGGGGGGGGGCGATTTATATAGCAAACATCCCGTACATGCCAAATTCGATATTTGAACATCCCGGATTTGGCCTGTCCGGGATATTGTATTCGCGCCAAAATTCCTGCCACACGTTATCGGTCTTTACATGTCCGGAGAAGATCAGATTCCGGTCTTCCAAAATCCGGGAAACGTTAATGACGTTGATTAGCCATGCTAATTTGACCCGGTCTTGCCAACACCGGGAGTTTAAATTCCCGATGTTGGCAAGGCCGGGGGCAAATTCCCGAGTTTGGCATGTCCGGGCGCTATTCTCGGACATGACAAGTCCGGACGGCGGCAAATTAAAAAACGCACGACGATCCTGTGACATAAAAAAAATTGTCGGTTCTGAAAAATAATATTGTAAAAAATAAAATAAAATAAAATGGAAGAGATTAAAAGAGGAAAAGGAATCCAATAAGAAGTCAAGGCTTTCTCCACCGTGCCGCAGCGGATAATTCCTCCCGGAAAGGAAAAAGTTCTTGCTCAGCATTGTCAATTTATTCATTTCTTTTCTTCGAACACAATTTGCCACCACCATTGAATCGATTATATTAAATTGATTGAATGTTTGTTGTTGTTCATCTGTTGGCTTCCTCAAGCTGCAGATCCAAAATTTGATTTTTTCCTGTCTCTCGATCTCTGCTTAGCTTTTGTTTCTGATCCCGCACGTTTAAGGAAGTTTTACTGCGGCGGTCGAGTTGCTTTTATGAGTGGAATTCGGTAAGAATTTACGGGTGCATCTGGTAGAGCTATCCAGGAGGTTCGAATCGGATCCAATAATGAATCCCTTCTCGTCAGGCACCCGCTTGAGGTTGGTTATAAATTTGTGCTGTCTGGTTTCCTGGTACCTCCATTTCTTTCTACTGTATTGTAGTGTCACTGCCGGATCAAGTTAGAAACTTACTCTGATGCAGTTGAATATGTTTGTAATTCAATGCAGCTGTAGATTGATTCGAATAGATATGGGTACTTTTAAGTCTGATTTGGGTGGTTATGATTGGCTCATCGCTTAGGAAAATAGCTATATGTGTTAATGGGGAATTATATGGAATTTTTGTGTGGGAGGTGTGGCTGGGTTGGAGATATATATTAATTATTAGGAGAGCACATTGATACCTGGTGATGAGCGATGAAATACTGATAAACAAGGAGATAGAAATACAATGCCGTTGTTTGATTGAACAAAATTCAGACTTTTTATATTATCATTTCTTAAAAAATAATTTGTTATGTTGTTCCAGAAGTTCTGGTTGCTTCATTTTCTTAGGCAGTTAAATGCGCTGGCATTTCAGGACTGTAACGTCGAGTTCTCTATCTCTAATCCATGTGACAGTTTGCTCTCCAAGTGTTTGAAGCCAGTTGTTTCGTTGCTGGTTTAATATCATGAATATGTTGAAAAATGGGGTTAGTGGTATAAGTGATGCCCAGAATAAATAGAGAATGATATTCATTAATATAACTGAGGCCTTATCAAGGTTACCTATGAAGAAATAATCTGTTAAGCTCAGATTGAATTATTGCAGAAAGTTGGAATGGTAACCAGCAATCACAACAAATGCACCACATTAATTTCATGCTTCAGCCTATCTGTCCATTGTGCATGATTGTACCTTTTTGGGTTCTGATGATCTCTGTATCAATGTATTTGGTTAAATTTATAATCTTCTTCCAGGGACATGATTCGTTCTATACGAGCTTGCAAAACTGCAGCAGAGGAACGGGCTGTTGTGAGAAAGGAATGTGCTTCAATAAGATCCGCTATTAGTGAAAACGATCAAGATTACAGGCATCGGAACTTGGCAAAGCTCATGTTCATTCACATGCTTGGTTATCCAACACATTTTGGTCAAATGGAATGCCTGAAGTTAATCGCATCTCCCGGATTTCCAGAGAAGAGAATTGGATATCTTGGGCTTATGTTGCTTCTTGATGAAAGACAAGAAGTTTTGATGCTTGTTACCAACTCGATTAAACAGTATCCACTTGAACGTAGTCTTTTATTTTCACGTTGGAAGACATGATACAGTTGTTTTTTCTGTGAATGAGTTAGTTCACATCAGCTCTTAACGTACTCTCTAAATTTATTTAGATTCCTTGACGTTTATGCAGAGATCTAAATCATACCAACCAATATATTGTCGGACTTGCTCTTTGTGCCTTGGGGAATATATGCTCTGCAGAAATGGCTCGTGATCTTGCTCCTGAAGTTGAAAGATTGCTTCAATTTAGAGATCCTAATATAAGGAAGAAAGTAAGTGTTCTGAAATATTCTGAAATGATTAAGAAACTTCGTTAAACTTATACCATCTCGTTTGTATATAGGTGTCGAAGTCTAGGACTTACCCAATATTTTATGACTTTGTAGTTATTTTAGCTTTCAGAATCCTATGAACCATTATACTCTATCTCTTCATTAAATAAATAAGCATTATATTTCTGAAAAAAGGGATAGTTCAAGAAATATGTTAGAATGTAGCGGTGATCTAGCAAACCCATCATAGCAGTACAAAATGAACCTTCACGTTTGCTTACATAACTCCTTTTCATGGGAAGAGAAAGTAATCCTTAGTAGTGCTACTATATTTGCAGTAATGGAGGTTTTGAATTTATGGATTTGTTGGAAAGTAAAAGTGCATTGAATTTCCATTTATACCTTGGTTTGATTTCATACAGGTATCATTATATATTAGATCACACAAGTTCACTTTTCATTATTCTTATCTGTTGGGGCATGTGTGTGGATATACATATAGGCATGTGGCATATGCAGAGGAGAATGTTTGTCTCCAGATTACTATAATACTCTTATTATGTCTCTTCATAGTTTTCTTTTTCTTGTGTGTGAGGAATACTAAAACTTGCATCTTTTAACTTGTTTAAAATGGTCCTATTTATTTGTAGCTGACCTAAAACATATCTTTTTTGGACTTTAACTTGACATACCAATATTCTGAAAATTCTAATTACGTGTACTCATTTCTGTATGGCATATATAGGCAGCGTTATGCACGGTAAGGATTATAAAGAAAGTTCCAGACCTAGCAGAGATCTATATACATCCTGCTGCTGCCTTGCTGAAAGAAAAGCATCATGGAGTTCTATTGAGCGGAGTTCAGCTATGTGCGGATATGTGTAAAGCGAGTTCAGAAGCTCTTGATTATCTTAGAAATGTAATTTTTTCTTCTCTATATTTAATTGGTTTTTTAGATTATTTGGCAAAAAGATTGGCGAAATTTGATATTTTATTTGATTTGTAGATTATTTGGCAAAAAGGTTGGCGAAATCTGCTAATTTCAAATATGCTGATTTCTTTTGTCTTTGTATTATGTTCTAGAAATTTGTAGATGGCTTGGTTAAACTTCTAAAGGATCTTGCAAACAGTCCATATGCACCTGAGTATGATGTTTCTGGGATCACAGATCCTTTTCTTCAAATCAGAGTGCTCAGGCTTTTGCGCATTCTGGGACAAGGAGATGCTGATGCCAGTGACACTATGAATGATATCCTTGCTCAGGTATGCAGATTCTATATTCTATACTTCTCGAGGATGTAAAAGGTATAAAGCTTTAAATTTTGATCTAAAAATGGTAATGTCTTGTAATTTTAATTGTTTAGTTGCTTGTTACGCTGATGATTTAGGTAGCAACTAAAACCGAGTCAAACAAAAATGCGGGCAATGCCATTCTCTACGAGTGTGTAGCTACAATCATGAGCGTGGAAGATAATGGTGGTTTACGGGTCCTGGCTGTCAATATATTGGGCAGATTTTTGTCGAGCCGTGATAATAATATTAGGTGATTTTCTTTTCTTTCCTTCTCTCTGACAAATTTGTATGACTAAACTGTAGAATCAGCTACTTGTGGTTTTGGAATCTACCTCTTGAGGTTTGCCTATATAAATTTCCAGATCGTTATTCCTGGATGAAAATGGACCGAAGTACAAATTCTCTCTCATGGTTTATTTATCCATTTTTCCTGTTTCAACTGATGGTTCTAGGGCCATATTTTCCCGTTAAATGCGTATTCAATTGAAAGAGGAATGAAACCAGACAACGCATTAAGATTTGCATAGTAGAATGTCTCATGAGATCCTTTACAAATTATCCTACTCGGTTGTACTCATATCATCTCGCTGGCTTGCATTTCTATTTACCTTTTCTGCTTCCTCATATATTTCAATAAATAAGGTACACGAGAGCTAAGATTAAAATATGTTTATGAGATACCATTGTATAGCCTGTGATGCCACTATGTTCTGCCAATGGGCCTTCATGCGATCCTTCATGGTTTGATGTGCAATTAATGCTATAAGCAAATTAGTCACCTTTTGATTATAGTTGCCAAAATGCTGTTCTATGGAAATGATTGAAGACATATCTGTTATGGAACCAAATAAAATCATTTCAAAGTTTTTTTAGTTGTACAATTTTGCATAACCGAACGATTCGTGCACCTAAACCAAATCTCTAGTAGCTCTTGAGCCCGAAATCTAGATGCCGAATTATTCTGGATACATGTTCTGATATTTTTTGTCACCTTTATGTGCTTTATTTGTCTAACTCATCTTTTATTCTAACCAAGTTTACCTCTTTCTTCAGATATGTTGCATTGAACATGCTTATGAAAGCTATCTCTTTAGATGGTCAAGCAGTGCAGAGGCATCGTGCAACAATTTTGGAATGTGTAAAGGTATCCTATTAGTGCTTTTAGTTTTATATCAGATGTTGCCTTTGAACCACATGTAGTCAGCTATTCTATACTTCTCTTAAATACGCTCATGTGCTTATGACTTTTATGATGAATTGGTCTTTGAGCATTAACTGCCGATCTTTCTACCTTAGAAGTCACCCTTGGTTCTTTTAGATTTCAGTTCCATGCCATATTTTTACTTGCAAACCCCAATTAGTTAGGCCATTGCTATTTATTTATTTTGTTTATTTTAAAGCAGAACATGGATCCATTTCTGTGATTCCTGATTCATGAGCAATCTTTGGAGTGCCAATAATATTTTTTGGAAGTTCCTCTGTGCTACCGAATATAATTTTATTTTTTGTATATTTCTCCCTCTTCATCGACGCACCGTCCAAAGCATTTTGCTGGTGGCAACTCATGAATGCTTACATGATGTCAGGATTCAGATGCTTCTATACGTAAAAGAGCCCTGGAGCTTGTTTATCTTCTGGTAAATGAAAACAACGTGAAATCGTTAGCAAAAGAACTCATTGACCATCTAGAGGTGAGCGACTCAGAATTTAAGGGAGATCTCACTGCAAAAATTTGCTCAATCGTGGAGAAGTAAGTTTAACTGTTTAAAATTACATTTTTCTACCGTTCTTCATTTTCGGATGATCTTTTCTTGTGAGCAAGGATATTTCTCTGTATTATGCAACTATAAATCTAAATGGCAGTGTTTTGCCCCTGTATGAGCTCAAGACGATCATTATCCCTACATTCAAGCTTTAAAACGTTTTGCTGAGCTTGGCTGATATCGCTGGATCCGTTGGGAAATATATCTGGCATTGGACCGAATAATGGTCCATTAATGTCGTTTTTTCCTGCCCTCCGGCTCCAAAGAAAGTGTACTTGCGTCAAAAAATATATTTTGCTCTTATTGCAGCTTCAAAACGTATCTCACACTTTTTTGATTCTACGCACTCACTTTTGCATGATTGCTTTGTTGTTTCTCATCAACCATGCTGTAAATAAAAGCATGTCTAGTAATCTCTTTGTATACACAAAGCTCTGTTTAACTTGAGATTGCTTCTTGCTCTAGTATATTGCAGCTGTAATATATTCATTCTTTTACTGTTGGTTCTTCAGGTTTTCTCCTGAAAAAAAATGGTATATTGATCAGATGGTGAAAGTTCTGTCAGAGGTATGCTGTATTCTTGGCCAGACGGCTACACTAATGTATTGATTTACTGCATCCTGCCAACATGTTAGAAGTGTGTCTATGCATCAAATATTAAAATACTTATTAGACATCTTGATGTCGCTGTTTCACTGCTCCATATAGTTGTTTTTGGTTTCTTACATTAAATGATCCAGTTGAACAATGAAGTTCTTTAATTTTAGAATATATGACATGCGCTTAGAAAATTTTTTGCATGAACGTATAGAAAACACAACTTACTAGCCCACCCCATGAAATCTAGAAGCATTCTTGCTTTTTAAGAAATCACTAGGCAGTTCTATTGTATGTATGTATATATAATATATTATATACATAAACAATTTCAAATTGTTTCACATCATGTTTACAGTAAAAAAAATTCTTTATTTGTCGTCTGTTAAAATAAAATGTTTAAGTAGATCGTTGGATATTTTTCTGTATTTCTTGGTGGCTCAACCAAAATTTCGCTCTGTTACCTGATTTCAGTAATAGGTACATACTCTGCATTTTTTGTCCATTCTATATTGTAAAACATCTGCGTATTAGATCCAAATTGCACTTTTATGTTGAGTTATAATCTCCCTTAAATGAGAACTGATTGTTTTGATGGTATTGTAGGCTGGAAATTATGTGAAGGATGAAGTGTGGCATGCTCTTATTGTTGTAATTACCAATGCTTCTGACCTGCATGGTCATTCAGTTAGAGCCCTCTACAAAGCCGTACAAGCAGCAAGTGAGCAGGTACGGTTGCAATTGCAGAAGTCCACTCCAAATTACTTGATTATAGTTTCTCCGACGTTTTCATTCATGTCTTATGCCATATGTTCACCAGAACACTCTTGCTCGAGTAGCTGTTTGGTGCATCGGGGAGTATGGGGATATGCTGGTCAATAATGCTGGCAGGCTTGATGTGGAGGATCAAGTAACCGTGAGTTCCAAATTTGAAAATAATAATATAAAGTATGTAATATAAATGGCTCTTTGCACCTAATATGCTATCAGCTGCAGATTCATAATGGTACACACCAAGAACTTGTTTTAATTGCTATGGAATCCGGCCAACTGCTTATGGGATTAGGGTTAAAATGGTTGTTGCTTTTCTGAGAATATGAATTATTTTGTTGTATCATGTAGCTTTTCTTCTGGTCCATGTTTGTCTAGCTCTCCTTACAATGATCAACCTGGTACCTTTGACATGAAAAAGATGCTTTATCTGAATTAGAAGAAGTTAGAAGTCCGAGTGTTCTTTCAAGATCATTGTTTCATGTTCTTGAATTACTGTACTATTTGAAGATTTATGATTTCATATTCTATATTTTATCTTAGCTCTTTTGTCCAAATCCAGAAATTTTAACCATTTTTTGGGAGAGCTGAATGATTGCCATTTTTTTTCTTTGTAAAACCTTGCTAAATTCTCTTTAGTATTGTGATGTATTTAAAGTTCTTAATTGTTTTTTTTGCTGTATCAGGTATCTGAGGCCGAAGCTGTTGATGTTGTAGATGTTGCGATTAAACACCATTCTTCGGATCTCACAACACGAGCAATGTGTTTGATTGCTTTGTTGAAGCTATCAAATCGTTTCCCTTCTTGTTCGAAGTATGTTGTCTTTGTTATCTAAATATTTTCTTTGTTTACTTACTAATATGATTCCTTAAAATTACACGTCTGTTCACGTTCTTTAGTCATTTTCAATTTTTTTTTCGGTAACTCTATGGGTATCCAAGTCCTTTGGGCCTGACTAGTCCCCATAGAGGGTTTATACTGGGCGAACCCCACCAACGAACCGGGCGAAACTCGGGCCGAAGCCTGCGGTCGTGGCCCAAACGAATTGTTTGCTCCCAGTGGAATTTGAACCTGCAACTCCAGTTGTGAGATTCAGGTCCTCAACCACTGGGACAACCCTACAGGGTTTAGTCATTTTCAATTGAATAGCAGCAAGATCATATTGTTTTCTATTTTATTATCTAGATATCTTTTGATATTCAAAGAAACGTATCAAAAGCTTGTCAATCATGTACTTGTCGTTATTACATGGTATATTGCACAACTATTGTGACTGGCTCATTTACCTGCACCTTTCAAGTTTATGCCATCTCATATCTATGACAGGAGGATAAAGGATATAATCCTTCTTCAAAAGGGAAGCTTTGTACTTGAGCTGCAACAAAGAGCCATAGAATTCAACTCTATAATTGAAAAGCATGAGAAAATCAGGTACGTGCAGGTATTTTCCCTTTCATTTTTTGAATTCTTAGCATTGCTCCTAGCTTACATGGTTCTAACGTCTGGAGAATGCGTGTAATCTTAATCTAGGTCGGCACTGGTTGAGAGAATGCCAGTTCTCGACGAGGCAGCTTACAGTGGTAGGAGGGCTGGTTCTGTGCCTACTGCTGTTTCCACTTCGGAGGGAGCTCTTCCTAAAATGCCAAATGGTGTTGGAAAGCCCAGTTCTGCTCCTCTCGTTGATTTACTTGATCTTAGTTTAGATGACAATCCTGCACCGAGCTCTTCTGGTGGAGACTTTCTTCAAGATCTTCTTGGGGTCGATCTAACCGCAGCTTCTCAAGGTTGTTGCACAAAAGTAAAATATAATACGTTCTGATGACTTAGCATTACGATCTATGGTCAGCGATGCTGTACCAAAAAATCTTCGAAATTCATGTCCACAACTATGTTGCTCCTATTTTATTCCAAGTAGCGTGAGTTGATCCCAGATCCTGCCTAAGGGCGGGATTTACTGAGTATGTTTGGTTTGGTTAACTGGTGTGCTGATACCTTCTTATGGAGGTCCAGTTCTAGTGTTCTCCTTTTTATTGTTTTTAAACTGCTTTTCTGTTATCGGCGTAAGCAGTCAGTCAGCCTAATTCGTAATTTGAGAAAGCTCTTTTTCTGAATTTCGATATTCAAGGTGGTTTTTTCTCCCTCTAATATTGCAGGAACTAGTCAATCCCAGAAGAGTGGAACCGACATGTTACTGGATCTTTTGTCTATTGGGAATTCACCAGTTCAGAATACCTCACCCATGCTTGATATGCTATCACCTGCTGTAGATACCAAAAGTTCAGTGGATGTTATAGACAAATTATCCTCTCCTGCTGCACCTTCTGTATCCAGATCCTCTGGTACGAGTTCATCAGTGATTGATTTGTTGGATGGTCTTGGACCCGGCCCGTCGTCATTGCCTGGTAAAACACCTCTGTTGATGTACCTTGATGGTAATCGTTACGCTATTCTGACACTAATGCTTCCATTTCCAGTAACGAATGGGCCAGCATATCCATCAATTGTTGCATTTGAGAGCAGCTCCTTAAATGTGACTTTCACCTTCTCAAAGGAGGCACAAACTCCACAGACTACCTTAATCGAGGCTCAATTTTCGAACAAGACCACGGATACCTTCTCAAATTTCATATTCCAGGCTGCAGTTCCAAAGGTAATGATGTTTTATCAGTTAACACCCCCATAACCTCCTGTCTTGGTCTCCATCGGCTATTGACGTACTCTCGGTCCGATTTCGACTTTTGTATGTTCCATATACAGTTTCTTCAGCTGCACTTGGAACCCGCTAGCAGCAATTCACTTCCAGCTGGTGGCAATGGATCAATCATGCAAAAGATACGAATTTCAAACAGCCAGCATGGCAAGGTAACGCAGAATGCTATTTTCTTCTTCATTCAATTCATCCTGGCATAAAACTACACTATTTACCCGTGTTCTACGTATAAGCTCCAACCATGTTTGGTTTTCGATGCTAATTCATCAATGATATATATCATCAATTTTCAGAAATCTCTAGTAATGCGGATAAGGATAAACTATGACGTTAATGGAAAAACTGTGTTAGAAGAAGGACAGATCAACAACTTCCCTCGTGGCTTGTGAGGTAGAAAGGTCATCCATCTTTGGCCTGAGCTCTTTTGTTTGAAGAATGAAGAAACTGCTCTTCATCATCAGCTGTAGTTTTCGGAGAGGAAAGTTTTGCGAAATGTTCGACGTGAGGGGACTGTGTCGCTTAAGCCATTGCTTAACCAGGCGTGCTGATGAAGCCTATACTAGGATATCGCTTTAATACGACATGAACTTTCTTGTGGATTCAAGCAAATATATCAGGAACTGGTTTCTCTTACACTGCTGAATTTTGTGATTGAAGATTAATGTGTCGAAGGATAATGTCTTTCAGCGTTTTTAAGTAGTTGTGGTTTCTCAATTCATCACAATCCATAATACCAATTTCTCTGATTAGAGCCACACGCCATTGTATGAGGCTAGTAAGGGGATATTTCTATGTGGGTTTTAACCTATAAAACCAGACAAATAAGATTCCAAAAGCAGTATCATGAAGACTGCTATTATCCAAATGGTTTTAGACTTCTAATATATGCCCTCGGATTTTCATTTAATGATTACGATCAACTATATCATTTAAAATATATTTTTGATCTCATCCGTCAGAACGGTTTAGATTAGAAATCTGGATGGATCTAAACAACATCAGCATGATGTGATGAAAATTCGTGGATCATCAACAAGCCTAAATGATGTATGGATGCCAAAATTTATTTGCATTTGACAAAGTTAGTAGACACTATTACTGTTGTTCCATCAAATGCCAGTTTTTTTTTTAAGCGAAATTTTATAAACAAAATATCAAAGTTTACAATGCACGTAGAACAAAGTGACGCAGTCATAATTTAAATATGCAACATCAACTCGCATAAAAACAAAGTGATCTCAGCCCATATAGTTCTATTTGAAATCAAATGTTAATCACAAGGCATACTAATTTAACACATCCTCAGATGAGTAACCTGACCAGTTAATCTGTTCCGTTCACCACATTTGCGGTACAGAGAAATAATAGCAAGCAAAGCAAAGCACAGAACACGCATCTTGCCTTCCATATTGATGGGATCTCAGTTAGGTAACTGTACTCCACGATTTGCAGATCTAGGCCATTACTTTATCAAAGGGATCCCAGAGGAGGTTCTTCTAACATATTCTTCATACTCTGAACCAAAAAAATGCTTCAAGAAGAACTCCTCATAAGGGATCCTCTGATGAAAAAACTGCCAAACAACTACTGCAAATGCAAGAGTCGATAGCGGATTACAAAGCATTATTTGAGTGCCAACAGACCAAATCAGGAAACCAGTGTAACCTGGGTGCCGGATGTATCTATAGATGCCATGAGTTATCAACACATGATGCTCCTCATGGTGTGTCCTAATGAGATGAGTGAAGGATCTACCAGCAGTCACTATAGCTAACTTCCTTATGATTTCTCCCACTACAACCATGGTGAGGCCAATATTGCTCACTGCCCAATGTTCTTTCATACCCGGAAAGAAGTGGATTTCGACAAAGTACTCTATGAGCGAACAACCCATTGCTATAACATAATTTCTGCTGACCAGAAGAGATTTCAGTGATACGTTGTTTTTGCCATGAATACCAATGGCCAGGGCATATTCGGAGCAGTGAAAGAAGAAAATAGCCAAAAACATTTGCAGTAACTGTCTGCATGCTATGAGGCCCAAGATTTCTATCATATTTTAAAAGCCGATCAACTCAGAAAACCAAAACTAAGCTTCATTCACTGTATCATCTCAAATCACTGAGATTGCAGAATTTACAGTAGGCCTCACTTCAGACCTAAAGGGATTAATCTGGACATAGATTCTGGACTGGATAATTTTTCCGCCTAGCCCAAGGGAGTATTAGTAAATCAGACGCTCCAGTTCACCGTTGAAATGATGGAAAACAGCATTCCTGCAGAGCGTGCCAATAACCCTAAGACATAAAACATATAAAAAAATCTGAAGACAGCAATTTCTGGTGTTATGCTAATTCCTAACTCCTACTCTGAAAACTATAGTGGTTTTAAAATTGGGTTACACTGCAAAACTTCAATAAATCTCAATCCCAACGACCACAGTACAGCTTACAATTCGAATCAGACACTACAGACATCGAACAAAAGCTTTCACATTCAATCGAATTCTTACCAATTGGCAAACGATGGTCCAATACAAGCAAAAATTCACGCAACTAGTTGTGTCGGATGGGGAATTGAAAGGCGAATTGATTTTGATCTAAAGGGCGAAAGGAGGCGATATAGTTAGGGCTCGCGAGCGTGTTGAAAAAGATATTGGGATTCTAGTTGAAGAACAGGAGAATACGAACAGAGGAAGCAGGATACAATCTAATTAAAGGACTTGATTTCTAAGTTTTTTTGTTCTGTTTCTTTTGTTGCTGTTTGTTTCACGTTTATGTTTGTTAGTGGGCCGAGTTATATTTTTGTGTAACTGGTCCATTAGTGCTGGGCCACTTTATTATATTTTGTTATGCTGTGTATGTATTAAAAAGGACAATCGAATGAAAAATAGGGGATAGCATCTCTTTTGGAAAACTCTCCTTTCTCTCGAAGCTTCTTGCGTCTCAACAGTGCGTCTCGCAGATCTGTGAGCAATCTGCATCAACAGTTTTGCAATTCAATTTGAAGAGGGTCGGTTTTTTCAGACAGGAAAATTGGGATTGAAATTGGGGCTGAATTCAGTTTTCCTTGTTTGTGCATTTATTTTTATATTTTTATCGTTGTGGTTCTCACTTCTCAGTTAATGTTTGTAAGGACATCTCTAAGCTTCTTTTTTAGCTCTACTTCTTGATTCCTTGACTGTATTCATGTTCTTGATCCTGCGGCTATTTGATGTACGATCATATGTTTCTTATAACTTCTTTTGGCTTGACGTTTTCTAGAAATTGGTTCACTGATTTGGCTCGGGATCTATTTTTCTTGTTGATTTGTTGAATTTCCTCAGAACCTTTTAATACATTTAGAAATTTTGTAAACTTTTAAAAAATTTATAGTTTAACGAGATTTCAGTTTTTTCTTATCAGTGCTGAATGCAGTCTCTGTGACCCAAAACCTTTGTAAATGGAGAAAGAACTGAAGCTTAACTATTTCTCTAAGATGTTTGGAAGGACATGGACGGTGGGAAATTGAGATGTTGTTTACACGAACAGGGGGTTTGCTTAATTTATAACCCCAGAACCACTTGCATTCAGATTTTTTTGGTCTATGAAATTAGTGATGGGACTATTGTTGGTAGTACATGAAGAGTATTAGTTGAAAAAATGAGTTGTACGAAATTTTTTATTTTGAAAGTGAGGTTCTGGAAAGTAGAAGATTTATGCTTTTAGCTATATGTGAGTAGAGCTTAAGGCTTTGCTCAAAGTACAAGTTTTCAAGTCTTCTACATCTTCTACGTTTCATGCCTTTTTTCTGGATACTACTGATGTTTGTTTCATTTCTTTTGGCATCACAGTGATTCAGAATGGCATCTCTTCTAGCGAGAAGGTCTCCTTTGTCAATCGGAGAAGCATTGTCCATATTCAGAAGCACATTACGGCACTTCCGAGGCTTCAGCACCGTTGCTCCCACTCCCACTGAAGGCTCTTCAGCGGCGGCGGATGGCGGAGTCAAGAAACCGAAACGGAAGAAGAAGAAGAATTTTTTCGAGGTGGCACAGTTCTTGCCGAATTGGGGGATTGGCTATCACATGGCGAAGACTCACTGGAGCAACGTCTCGTATGAGATCACGAAACTTAATCTCTACAAAGATGGAAGGCACGGGAAGGCTTGGGGAATTGCATACAAGGATGGTGCTCCGGCTGCCGATGCGCCGAAGAAGATCAGTGGTGTTCACAAACGCTGCTGGAGATACATCCCGAATTCAAAAAAGTCAGTCCCAATGAAGGAAGATCCGCAATCTGCTTGACCAAATGGATCCAGTTTTTCTTCCTACTTCTCTAGTTTCTTTCGTTCCTTTACCCGTTGTAGTACTGCTCTCAGTAACTAATCAGAAAGCCTGCATTGTTCTGAGATCAAATCAAAGAATCTTGTAATATCATGATTCTCTCTGTAACTAATCAGAAAGCCTGCATTGTTCTGAGATCAAATCAAGGAATCTTGTAATATGATGATTCTCTTAACAGGAAGAAGAAGATATAGCAGCCCAACTCCAATGCGGTCCTGTTTGCAAGTTCTGCTGAAAAGTTGTTTTTGCCTTTTGAGGGGAGCTTTTAATAAAATGTATTTTTATAAAGAAGTTATAAAGTGTTTGCAGTGGAGGCTTTATTGTGACAAAAGTTAAAAAAAATAGTATGACAAAATTGATATAATACGGAAAATTTTTTGGTATTATCGATTTGTATATAGACATAATTATCTTAAAAGTGAATTTTTAAATATTTACAAAATTGACTCCGCTTTAAGCCTCCTAGAAGCTACCCCAAGGTAGCTTTTGGCTTTTGGGCTTTTGGGGGCTTTTCCACCGCTAAAAGCCAAAATCGCAAACAGTGTAAGACGGGCTTCTGCAATTGAAAAGCTAAAAACTGCTTCGGAGAAGAACTTGCAAACAGGGTCTAACTGTATTTGGTATTTTTATGCGCAGACATGATCAAGGGGAACTTCCAAATAAACTTGAACGTTGCACTTATGGAAAATTTGTACTCAATTTATTACACAATTTTTTTTATTTCATACGTGAGAGGCCAATGCCACAAAATCATATAACAGGATACAATCACGGTGATTTAAAGGGGAAAAGTTGCACTGAGGACGCCACAGTAGTGCCCGTGGAGGCTGAATCAGCCATCATTTGAAATCTAATTCCTTCAGGCAAGGACATAGGAGGATCCAGTAGAAGCCCTGAGGTAGACCAGCCACATGTAGGCACAGTTTGAGGCACTGGTGTTCCTTCCGACCGACGTTCCTCCAGACTTAGAAGAGAATCTGAGGGGGATCCCGTAGTCATGCACAGCAGAGGCCCCGTCATACTCCCCCCAGAATGTGTGACGATTCCGTCAGTGGGATTTGGAAGATGATCTGGGAGTATGTCCCCAAAGATGGGGGCATGGATGAAGTTTCCTGATGGTTCATCCTGAAGAAGCCGTTTTGTCGGGTCACCGTGGATAGCGTGGACTGCATAGTCTGTTCAGCTGAGGCCTAACTTGGCAAGATAGTCAGTCGAGGAATTTTCCGACCGGGGAATGAGCTGAAAGGCTAGGCCTTCGTAGCCACGGGCACTCAATCGTATGCTCTGGATTATAGGTTCAGCAAAACTGTTTGCGTTCTTCCCCAACAACAAGTTAAGAGCCTCAAGACTGTCTGTCATCAGTTTCGTTCCTTGTAATTTGGATTGCTTAACAATCTCAATCCCCTTTAAAATTGCCCACAACTCTGACAT
>JAOYMZ010038596.1:0-15516 GCA_025802335.1 Pinguicula primuliflora | reverse complement strand
CTATTACTATGATTATGAGTAGTATTATTATCATTACTCTTTTTTTTTTCAAGCAGAAGGTCTCCACGGAAATAATCTCCCCACCCTGTCCATCTTACCCTCCCCAGACCCTGCCTAAGGGCGGAATTTACTGGGTATGTTTGGTTTGGTTTGGTTTACATTATTTAGCTACCTTATCAGTTACCAGTCACCTTATAAGTCATCAATCACCTTATTAGTCAAATTTATTAAACACAGCCATAATCTATTCAAAAATTAAAAATCGATTATACTAGTCAATTCTAAACTAACAATATAATACAATTGAACTATATATAGTGGATTTGTAGTTAAACCGGTGATGTTAAACCACCATGTGCCCCAAGAATCTTTGGAAATGATAACCCTTTTTTCATAAATTTGAATATTTTATTATTATTTTAATAAAACGCTTTATCTCACCTATTTTTATTCAATAGGATATATTTCGCAAGTCGTTCAATGTTTGTTGAAATGTATGTCACTATAATTATTAGCACGTCGTACGCTTAAATATGATATGATTGATGTTGTTTCGATATACTTCTTATTTTATTATTTTTTATATTGGTAAAATTTTGTTCATTACGAGTTATTTATTGTTTTTTTAATGTTTTGAATGATGTTGGTTGGGTTGTGATAGTAAAATCATTTTTTCTCTAAATTGTATGATTGAATGGTGGTAGTGACTTAATGCACGAATTATATTTAGTAAACTTGTAAATTGACTGTGCTAGTCTATTTAAGACTACAAATATATTATTCGGCTTGAATATAAACGGTAGTCTATTTTTATTTGAGAGTCCAATACTAACTAGTTTATTAGTTATTCTTGATAACTATAAATATGGTCTATTAATAGAGTACATGTAGTCTATACATAATTGAAAATCGATTAAAATAGTCAATTCATGACAGTGAATATACAACATATCAACCTCATTTAGTCTATTCATGGTTTAATTTGTCATTTTTACTGCTCAACATAAACTGCATATAGTCAATTCATAGCCGAGTCCATTTTCGACTACGGGTATAAATAAAGCACGGTTTATTATTAATCTAGAGTGATTAATAACTAGTTTATATAGTATATTATCGACTTTTAATCTATATTTAAATTATCCATAGTTGACGTAGTTAATCTTCAAATACGAAATAGACTACTTATAGTCTATTCGTAGTTAAAAATTGACTATACTAGTCCATTATCGGCTGTCAATAAAAGAAAATTAAACTACTTGTAGTCGATTTGTAGTTAAATTCATTTTAACCATATATCCTCGAGTATGAATCTATATAGTTTACCGGTAATGTTAAACGACCCTGTGCCACAAAAATCTTAGGAAATGACAACCCATTTTTTTGTAAATTCGAATATCTAACTATAATTTTAATAAAAAATTTATCTCTCCTACTTTATATTCAATCGCATATATCTGGCGAGTCGCTCAATGTTCGTTGAAATGGATGCCACCATAATTATCAGTGAGCCGGTTGATATGATTGATGATGTTTCGATATATTTATTATTTTATTATTTTTATGTTGCTAACTTTTTTGTTTACTACGGGTTTGTATGATGTTGGTTGGATTGTGATTGTAAAATCTATTTTCCTCTAAGTCGCTAGATTGAGTGGTGGTAGTGGCTTAAGATACAAATTATATTTAATAAACTAGTAAATTGACTGTACTAGGCAATTTAAGACTAAAAATATATTATTCGGATGAATATAAATTGTATTATATTTTTATTTGAGAGTCTATTACTAACTAGTTTATTAGTCTATTATTGACAACTATAAATATTGTCTATTCATAATCAATGTCGTCTATCATCGAATACGAAGTAGAGTACATGCAGTCTATACATAATTGAAAATTAATTAAAATAGTCA
Source organism: Pinguicula primuliflora (assembly GCA_025802335.1). Classification (NCBI taxonomy): domain Eukaryota; kingdom Viridiplantae; phylum Streptophyta; class Magnoliopsida; order Lamiales; family Lentibulariaceae; genus Pinguicula; species Pinguicula primuliflora. The sequence goes on along the minus strand of JAOYMZ010038596.1, from coordinate 13,600 downwards.
ATTCATGACAGTGAAAATACAACATATCAACCACATTTAGTCGATTCATGGTTTAATTTGTATTTTTACTAATCAACATAAACTGCATATAGTCAATTCATAGCCGAGTCAATTTTCGACAACGGGTAGAAATAAAGCACGGTTTATTCTTAATCTATAGTCGATTAATAACTAATTTATATAGTATATTATCGACTTTTAATCTATATTTAAATGATCCATAATTGAGTTAATGTATCTTTAAATACGAAATAGACTACTTATAGTATATTCGTAGTTAAAAATCGATTATAATATTCCATTCTCGACTGTCAATAAAATACAATTAAATTGCACGTAATCGATTTGTAATTAAATTCATTTTTAACCATATATCCTCAATTAGGAATCTATATAGGTAACCGGTAATGTTAAACGACCTTGTGCCACAAAAATCTTAGGAAATGACAATCCATTTTTTTGTTAATTCGAATATCTAATTATAAGTTTAATAAAAAAAATTCTCTCTCCTACTTTTTATTCAATCTCATTTATCTCGTCAATCGTTCAATGTTCGTTGAAATGGATGTCAGCATAATTATCAACGAGTCTGCGTGCTTCAATTTGATAAATTTGATGATGTTTTGATATACTTATTATTTTATTATATTTTTTGTCGGTAACTTTTGTGTTTATTACAGGTTTGTATGATGTTGGTTGGATTGTGATTGTAATTTTTTTCTCTATGTCATTCGATTGAGTGCTGATAGTGGCTTAAGACACGGATTATATTTAATAAACTAGTAAATTGACTATGCTAAGCTATTTAAGACTACAAATATATTATTTGGATGAATATAAATTGATGTCTATTGTTATTTGAGAGTCTATTACTGACTAGTTTATAGATTAAGACACGGGTTATATCTAGTAAACTAGTTGATTGATTGTGCTAGTGTATTTTAGACTACAAATATATTATTTGACTAAATATATATTGTAGTCCATTTTTATTTGAGAATCTATACCAACTAGTTTATTAGTCTATTATTGACAACTATAACTATTGCTTATTCATAATCGATGTAGTCTATCATCGAATACGAAATAGAGTCCATGTAGTCTTTACGTAATTGAAAATCGATTAAAATAATCCATTCTTGACAATGAAAATACTACAAATCAACTACATCTAGTCAATTCATGGCTAAATTTGTCATTTTTTCTAGTCAACATAAACTACATCTAGTCAATTCGTAATCGAGTGAATCTTTTTTACTACGAGTAGAAATAAAGCACAATTTATTCCTAGTCTAGAGTCGATTAATAACTAGTTTATATAGTATATTATTGACTTTTAATCTAAATTTAAACGATACATAGTTGACGTAGTTTATCTTTAAATGCGAAATGAACTACAAATAATATATTCGTAGTTAAAAATCGATTATACTAATTCATTCTCGACAGTCATTAGAATACAATTAAACTACATGTAATAGATTTGTAGTTAAATTCATTTTTACCCATATATCCTAGACTAGGAATCTCGCAAGTCTCTCAACGTTCGTTAAAATGAATGTCACCGTATTTATCAGCGCGTCGTGCATTTCAATTTGATATGATTTATGTTGTTTCGATGTATTTATCTATTTTGGTAACAATATCTCAACATTTTGTATGATATTGGTAGGGTTGTGATTGTAAAATCTTTTTTTCCTCTAAGTTGTTCGATCGAGTAATGATAATGGCTTAAGACACAGATTATATCTAGTAAACGAGAAATGCTATACGGCACCGCTATTGTAAAAGTCCTAACCAGATAGCATGTATTGAAGCCAAGGGTGCGGGCCTATTCACACGCAAAAACAATAAACTTCCCACACCAGGACAGGATATGAAACCAGAGTATAAAACCGTCCAACCATAATTTTACGCAAGGAATGTTACGAGATAAGAGAGTCAAGTCTCCTAAATCTAAAGACGTAAGTAAAACATGAATCTCTTTGCTACAAGGTTCAAAACCGAAAGAACACTTTTAGACAGAGTCTAAACATCCCTGCAGGACAGGGATTTATTCCTACGAAATGAACAGGAATCAGGATCTCGTCCACCTTCACAATTGCTTGACGACTCGCCTAACCCCCACCTGTACCTGAGAGTAAGGGCGCAAAAACACGGGCACCCGTGAGCTAAAGCTCAGTGAATAAGTAAGTAATTGAGATGTACAGAAAGTTTTAAAAATTTAGAAGCATTGTAAGACGCCTAAGTGTTGCTTGTTTTCTGATGAAAAACGACTGGTTTCACAAAAGAGATGGATTAAACATATCCACAGGCCACAAAAGAAAAGATAGAAACTAGAGGCTGTTTTACGTTTTGGTTTTAGAATCTGGAACAAGAGTAGGCAGACAGTTTCAAAACACTGGTCCAATCTGGCAAGGTATGAAAATCGTCTAGCGACAGAACCCCTTTTAAAAACAGCATTACACAGTGAAACATCAACCAACTCTCATTGCCCAGTTCACCCCAGGGAGTCACAAAACCTAACCGAACTTCACTTCCATGAATCTGCAGGACGACTCAAAACACACCCGAGCTATCATAACCCAACACAGATCGATCTAAAGTTGCCAACCCGGGGCTGACTCCCCAACTACAGAGCCTTGGCTCAACAAGGCACAGAAATGCAACCTAACTCCACCACATCACCACAGCCAAATCCCAAGCACAAATATCAAGTTTCGAGAAAATAGTCTAGCAATTCACAGTGTTTAAAACTTACGGTCCTTCTCCCTATGCGTATCAGAATGTTTTAAAGAGTTTTAAACTGATAAGAGATTTTGGAAAACAGAGTTTTAAAACTTTCTGTGTACATTTCGAATTGCCTTTCCAAAACTGATAGCCACAGAGAATTTTTGCAAGCATACTCCCCCGTTTTACACATGCTCGTCTACCCCGAGAATTATGGAAGAACAGAATAGGAATTAAACACATAGCCAGAAATCACAGTAATTCCTTCACACCCGAATCGGTATTATGAAACACCCATGCTTTCCCCCAATTTCCAATTTTTCGAAGAAATACAAAGAACACGCACAGTGAAAAATCGAAATCGAAATCAGAATCCAAAACCCCCTAGCAATCTGCATCCATCTCCTTGTACCCAATTACTCACCCTCTGCTTCAATAAGTCTGAATTTCTTGTGTGAGTGAGTTGAGACGGAGGTCCCTTCTGCTCCCCCGTAAGAGGTATTTATAGGCTGAGCTTCCCAACCCTCCATCTGCTTCCTCTCGTCGATTTCCTCGGGATTGGGCTTATCCCTTCGCTCCTCCGCATCCCCGAGATATGCTCACAGTTAAACCGAACGGATCTCCGTGGATTCGTGAAGAGACAGAGAAGATTTTCTACCCGTCTCCCATTTCGTCGCGTGTATCTATTCTCGTCACGTTTATCCCTCCCCCCAGAATCTCTATTTTTTTAACGGAGGCGAGCTCCCAGGCCGAGAAACCCATTGGGCCGGAGGGAATTAATTCCCTATGTCTTCACCGGCCCACTTCCGTGGCCATTACCAAATTCCGACAATCTCTGGCCCACTAGTAATACGGGTAATAAGTGGGAACCCATCTATATAATTATCCGACTAATGGTTTATACATACATATTTATTTAACAAATCGGCTAAAGAAAATCCATACCGTGACAGCTATAAGGCACCTTGAACGCACCCACTATACACACACACACACACCAATAAACTATACGGCACCGCTATAATGTTGGTGTGTGTGCTCACAAGCCTAGTGGTGCGTTCAAGGTGCCGTATAGCGTTCTCCCTAATAAACTTGTACATTGACTATGTTTGTCTATTTTAGACTACAAATATATTGTTTGGCTGAATATAAATTGTAGTCTATTTGTATGTAAGAGTCTATACCGACTAGTTTATTAGTCTATTCTTGACAACTATAACTATTATCTATTCATAATCGATGTAGTCTATCATCAAATACGAAATAGAGTACATGGAGTCTATACATAATTGAAAATCAATTAAAATAATCAATTCTTAACAATGAAAATACTACAAATCAACTACATTTACTCCATTCATGGTTAAATTTGTCATTTTTACTAGTCAACATAAACTACATATAGTCAATTTGTAGTCGATTGAATTTTTGACTACGAATAGAAATAAAGCACAATTTATTCTTAATCTAGAATCAATTAATAACTAATTTATATCGTACATTATCGACTTTTAATCTAAATTTAAATGATCTATAGTTGAGCTAGTTTATCTTTAAATGCGAAATGAACTACTTATAGTCTATTCGTAGTTAAAAATCGATTATACTTATCCATTCTCGTCAGTCAATAGAATAAAGCTAAACTACATGTAGTTGATTTGTAGTTAAATTCATTTTTACCCATATATCCTAGACTAGGAATCTCGTGAGTTGCTCAACGATCGTTGAAACGAATGTCATCATAGTTATCAGCGCATCATGCGCATTTGAAATGATTAATGATGTTTTGGTGTACTTATTCTATTTTGGTTTTTTTTGTTTATTACGGTTTTTTATAGTTTCTTCACATTTTGTATGATGTTGGTTGGGTTGTGATTGTAAAATCCCTTTTTCTCTAAGTTGTTCGATTGAGTGATGGTAATGGTTTAAGACACGGGTTATATCTAGTAAACTAGTAAATTGACTGTGTTAGTCTATTTTAGACTACAAATGTATTATTTGGCTGAATATAAATTGTAGTCTATTTTTATTTGAAAGTCAATACTGATTAGTTTGTTAGTCTATTCTTGACAACTATAACTATATTCAATTAATAATCGATGTAGTCTATCATCGAATACAAAATAGAGTGCATGTAGTCTATACATAATTGAAAATCGATTAAAATAATCAATTCTTGACAATGAAAATACTACAAATCAACACTACATCTAGTCAATTCGTAGTTGAGTGAATTTTCTAAATGCGGGTAGAAATAATGCACAGTTTATTCATAATCTAGAGTCAATTAATAACTAGTTAGTGGATTATCCCAAACCCGAGCTTACAACACAAAATATTTGATGCTGGGTCATATCTTGCACATGGGCTCGATCCATGACAACAAATGAGTCCTGCTTTCATCGCCATAGACAGTCCAACTATTCAGATTGCCCTTCTGGTTATATTGTTGGCCACATCCTTAACGCATACGGCCCACTTCGGCCCATACGACTTCAATTCTTGCCGCGGAAATTTCTTCTCTGTGGGCCCTGTCATTCCCTATTTATGCTTCATACATCCCACTTCGGCCCATATAACTTCAATCTTCATGCACTTGATGCCACAGTATCATGCATGCTGCTTATGGCTAATGACCTCATTCAGCTTCTGAAGATCCTAATTAGTCACATATAGGAAATTATATCTGAAGGGATTCATTATGCTTTTTATGTGCAGACACATGCTTTTACCTCTATTTCTCGATCCATATATTAGATAGTTGACTCTAGGCTTCCCGTCATGTCACTTGTTCTATGGGAAAGTTCTCATCTTACACTCATCTACCACTATTAGAGATTATGCAAATTGCTGATGGTACGGCTCAGCATGTGGTTAGTAGGGGATTGTGTGATGTACTGATTCTTTGATTTTGATCAGTGTTCTGCATGCCCTATCTTTTCCGGTGAACTTCTTATCCGTTTGTGTCATTATCCAACAACTAAAGCGCGTTGTCACTTTCAATATTCCAAAGGTGATATTTCAAGAGAAGGGGACAGGTAGGATACTTGGGATCAATACTTTTCATAGAGGCTTGTGGTATCTGGATTTGGAATGACTGGACTTAGCTCTTTCATCTATTGTGAATAGTTCTATTAATGGGGAACGATCAGTGGAGGACTTGTTGGTGTTTCACTACAGACTTCTGGATCATCCTTCCTTTGGTGTTCTATGTCGCTTATATCCAACTTTTTCTGAGTGGACAAATAAGAAAAATTTGGTATGTGATGCATGAGAGTTTGTAAAACAAACTAGGCATTCTTATGCAAGTGTTGGGCATAGGAGCACTCGTGTGTTTGATATGATACATTCTGATATTTGTGTACCTTACCCTACTGTTACTATGGATAGTTATAGATACTTTGTGTCATTCATTGACTGTTGCTCCCGTCCGTGCTACCTGGCTCTATTTGATGAAGATTAAGAGTGATGTGTTTACTTGTTTTATGGATTTTCACAAGAGAGTTCAAACTCAATATGGTGCGATGGTGAAAGTCCTTGGATTCGATAATGGAACTGAATACACTAATATGGCGTTTAGTGAGTATCTGTCATCACAGGATTTCCATTATCAGAACACATGTCCCTACACACCATAGCAGAATGGAGTTGCGGAACGAAAGAACATACATATTCTTGAAGTTGCTCGTAGTATGATTAATCCAAGTCATTCCGACCCCATAAGAGTGTAGTAGCTTGACATAGGTATCCTCAGGAAGAAAGCGAGCAACACACATGTTCTAGGCTAGCATCAGTTGCTAGCTCATGGCCACCGGCTTTTATCTTTCGGTGCATCATCCTTGCAATTAATGTTCCAAAGTATTTATGGGGGTATGTAGCATTGACATATTCTTTATTGATCAATAGAATGCCCTCACGAGTGTCGGGCTGGAAATCTCCCCTTGAGGTGTCATCTTTTGTGAGTGACGATCTTCTTCCTCCATTAAAGATTTTTGATTGTGTTTGCTTTGTTCAAAATTGCAGGCCATCGGTCAGCAAGTTAGATTTAAGGGCCGTGAAATGTGTGTTCGTAGGGTACTCACCAACCCATAAGGGTTATCAGTGTTGGAATCCTGCTGAGAAGAGACTATTTGTGACTATAGATGTTACATTATGAGAGCTTGAGCCTTATTATGCAGATATGGCATCACCCTTTTATGAGTTGTTGGATATTAACAATGTGAGCCAAGAGGTGGAGAGGGGTGATGGTGGAGGCAGTGTTACACATATCGATAGTGGAAGCACAGTTGTGAGTAGTAATGTCGGTGATGAAGGAGTTGTGAGTGTTGGTCTTATTCTTTGCCCTATTTTGCAACTTGAAGAGTGCACCTGAGAGCTCACAATAGAGTGGTGAGACTCAGGCGCAGGGGAGAGCATTCCGATTCCCCAGAGACATCTACATCTATTTCAGACGCAAAGCACTTAGGTGACATTACTCCTATTCCTTCTGCTACCATGTGGTAGTATGAAAGTCTTCCCGTATTAATGCAGGATTTCCCCCTGATCGTTATGGTTATGATATTGATGATTATGTATTTATTCTCATCTATCACCCGCACAGGAGGCCTTCATTGCATCACCTGATAGGGTTTCTATTCCTAACTCGTGACAGGTTGCTAAGACCGATCCAAAGTGGAAGGCGACTATGTTTGAAGAACTTGGAGCTACTGAGAAGAACAAGTCTTGGGATTTAGTGACTCTACCACCGGGGAAGTGAACTATTGGATACAAGTGGATTTTCACCTTGAAGCAGAATCTTGAGGGGACGCATTGAACGCTACAAGGAATGATTGGTAGCAAAGGGATATAATCAGAAGTATGGCATAGACTATGCTAAGACTTTTGCACCCGTTGTGGCATTCAATGGAGGATGTAAGTTGCACTAGTTTGATGTGAATAATTCATTTCTTCACAGTGATTTACTTGAGGAGGTGAACATGGAGATACCTCGTGGTTTTGAGACCAAGAATAAAGTGGATAAGGTACTTCAACTCAAGAAATCTCTTTATGGACTGAAACAGTCTCCCCAAGTATAATTTAATATGTTTCGAAGAGTCATGGCAGACATGGACTATCGACAGATTAACGACAACCGTACAGCATTTTTCGGGCATCATAGGGGGTATATTACCATTCTGGCTTTGTATGTGGATGATATGATCATCACAGGTGATTATGAATGTGAGATTGCTGTGGTGAAGCTGAAGTTGGTGAAATAGTTTAAGATGAAGGACTTAGGATCACTTCACTATTTTCATGGAGTTGAGATAGTACATGGAGTAGATGAGATAGTCCTGTCACAAATGAAGTATACACTAGACTTACTCACTGATACTAGAATGCAGGGATGTAAGACAACAGTCACACCTATTGGCAAGAAGGTCAAGTTGAGAGCAGATGAGGAAAATTAGTTGTTCGGGAAAGATATCAAAGATCGGTAGGCAGATTAGTTTATCTGACTCACACCCGACCTGACATAAAATTTGATGTAAGTATGGTAAGTCAGTATATGCATGATCCTAAAAAAGATCTCATGGATGTTGTGTACCATATTTTGAGGTACTTGAAGAGTGCACCTGGCAATGATTTTCAGGAAGAATCATCACGTAGATATTGATGGATTATGTGATGCTTATTGGGCAAGTTGTGTTAGTGACAGGAGGTCGACCTCATGGTATTGCATGTTTGTGGGAGGTAAGTTGGTCTCATGAAAGAGCAATAAACAGCAGGTGATTGCAAGATCGGCAGCTGAAGCTGAGTATCGAGTGATGGCTTTGGGAGTTACTGTGATGTTGTGGTTGAAGTTTTTGTTGTTAGAGCTCATGTTAGAGCAAGGGACCAAGATGAAGTTATGATATGATAGTTGGGTTGTAATTAGTATCGCCAACAGTCTTGTTCATCATTAGAGAACCAAACAAGTGGAGATTGACAGGTTCTTCATTAAAAAGAAGCTGGATAGTGGATTGTTGCAGTTGAGGCATGTGGTCAAGGAAGCAAGTAGTTGAATGTCTCACCAAAAGACTTAAGCCCTATTTTGCGCAGGGTTTTTAAAATTATAATTTGATTATAAGAATTTGTTTTTACAAAAATGAGTATTTTACGCAGTCAAACTTCTACAGCTTATTCTTATTTTTAAAACCTAAACTTTCTAAAAAATAAGCATCTCTTAACGGTCTCCAAGGAAAAGTGTGGCTTCGTGTGTGCAATAAATGGTCAATGTGAAATGAAGAAGAAAAAAAGGTTGTCAGCAAAGAAAAGAAGTGAAAAACGTGGGATGGTGGATGCGTAAGTAGTTCACACTACTATTTTCATGTATTTTCTCTCCTATAAAATAATATATTCTTTCATTTTTTAGATTATTCTAGAGTCTCCGGGTCTCATTACAGTGTGAGAAATACTAGGGAGAAAAATAGAGAGTTTGAGCGTTTATCCGTTATTCTCTAAGAGATTACAAATGGTATCTCCTAGTGATTTAAAGAGATTTTAATTCTTATATTATTTCATAGTGGAATTCTTCTATCCCTGCCCGTGATTTTTCCCCTAATTTGTTTATGAGTTTTCATGTAAATCTGTGTGTTCTATTTATCTTAAGTATAATTTCTTGCAAATTATTAGATGCGGTCAGGCTTTATCCGTCCTATTTTCACAATAATTGGTTTCAAAACTTCCGGGTTCGTGATAGAAGCTATGACAGCAAAGTTTGAGTTGGAAAAAATCAACGGGAGTAATTTCTCGTTGTGGATATTGAAAATAAAGGCAATCCCGCAAAAAGATAATTGTCAAAGATAACAAATGGATCGAGATGGATGAAAATGCTATAGCTAGTATATATTTGGCTTTAGCAGATGGTGTATTATCTTGCATCGAGCAGAAGAAAGCAACAAAGGAGATTTGGGATCATCTCAACAAATTGTACGAGGTCAAATCTCTTCACAATAGAATTTTCCTAAGGAGGAAGTTATACACTCTTCGTATGACTGAATCTTCTTCAGTGGCAGAGCACGTGAACATTATAAATACTTTATTCGCGCAACTCACATCGTGGGGTTACAAGATCGAGTCGCAGGAACGTATTGAAATCTTACTGCAGAGTCTACTCGACTCGTATGATTAACTTATCAACAACCTGACCAACAACATCCTCACGGATCATCTAGTCTTCAACAATAATGTTGCTACTGTTCTTGAAGAAGAAAATTGGCACAAAAACAGGAAAGACAGGCAGGCAACTTTGCAGCAAGCGGAAGCCTTGACGGTGATAAGAGGCAGATCATCGGAGCATGGCTCAAGTGGGATCCAGAACCAGGGTAAAGGGAAATCTAAAAGTAAGAAGGGTTTGAAGTGCTATGACTGTGGCAAAACCAGTCACTTCAAGAAAGATTGTTGGAATTCAAAGAACTCCACTCCTCAAGGAAATGCTGCAAATAGTTCGGGTGAAGGAGCAGCCCTATGTTGTGAGGCGAAGACGATAAATGAAGGTAGGTATAGATTTGTTGATGTTTGACTCTTCGATTCGGGAGTCACTTTACATATGACCTCTAGAAGAGAATGGGTAGTGCGACACGTAGCTGTTTGAAGAAGAAGTTAATGTCTTTGGGATAATTCGATGACCTCGTGTGCAAGATTGAAGTTGAGATGAAGATTATGAAAATAATTCGTGGTGCGCTTGTGCTTATGAAGGGAGAGAAGAAAGCTGCAAAGTTATATGTGCTAAAGAGGGAGACATTGCACGAAGCAGAAGCATCTATTGCATCCGGAGAATCAACTACAATGCAATTGCACCAGAAGCTTGGACATATGACAGAACAAGGGCAGAAGGTTCTTGTCGAGCAAAAACGACTACCAGGACTCAAAAAGGTGACTTTACCCTTTTTTCAGTATTGTGTTACTAGCAAGCAGCACTTATTTAAGTTCAACACATCAAACTCTAGAAGTAAGATTATTCTAGAGTTGATTCACTCTGATGTACGGCAAACATCGGTTGTATCTCTAAGAGGTGCGACATACTTCGTGTCATTTATTGATGTTTATTCCAGGAGATGTTGGGTATATCCAATCAAGAGGAAGAGAGATGTGTTCTCAAAATTCAAAGTTTTCAAAACGTGGATTGAGCTTGATTATGGAAAAAGAATCAAGTGCTTGCGGATGGATAATAGAGGAGAATATACCGGTTATGAATTTGAAAGCTTCTGCAAAAGAGAATGGATCAAAAGGCAGTCCACTACGGCATACACTCCTCAGTAGAATGGTGTGGTAGAGCGGATGAACATGACTTTGTTAAAGAGAACAAAAGCCATGCTGGGAGTTGCAGGCCTTGACAAGAAGTTTGAGACGGAAGCAGTTAACACCGATTGTTATGTGATTAATCGAGCCCCATCAACCGCGATCGAGTTGAAGGCACCAATGGAGATGTGGACTGAAAATCCAGTGGATTATTCCAACCTTCATACATTTGGAAGTCTAGTGTACATGATGTACAATGTCCAAAAAACTACAAAGTTGGATCCAAAATTCAGGAGGTGCTTGTTCTTGGGGTATGCTGATGGAATCAAGGGGTATCACCTGTGGGACCCCACTGGACACAAGATCGTCATCAGTAGGGATGTTATCTTTGTAGAAGATAAGCTACAAAGGAACGATAGAAATGATAGCACCGAAGCAGGATATTCAGAGACTAGAAATGTGCAGGTAGAAAAAGAATTTTCTTCTGAAGCTGCACCAGAATATGAAAAATTAGAATCAGAGGATTCTAATGTTCCACAAGAAGTTCATCGATCAGAACGAGTAAGATCTACACCACCTTGACACTCTGATTATATTATGATGAGCTATGTTGCATACTATCTTCTAACCGAGGATGGAGAGCCATTAACTCTCCAAGAAGCACTGAGCAACTCAGATACAGCTCAGTGGATCGCATCAATGCAGGAAGAAATGGAAGCTATTCATAAGAATAAAATGTAGGAACTTTTGGAATTGTCACAAGGAAGGAAAGCTATTGGGAACAAATGGATTTTCAAAATCAAGCAAAAGCGGTATTGTGCTAGATTGGTGATGAAAGAATATGCAAAGAAACAATACATTGATTTTAATGAGATATTTTCACCTGTGGTACGACTGTTGACAGTTCGAGTAGTCCTGATGATTTTTGCTATGTTTGACCTGCATCTAGAGTAGCTAGATGTGAAGATTGCTTTTCTTCATAGAGATCTTGAAAAAGAGATCTATATGCTTCAGCCAAAAGGATTTGAAGCAAAAAAAAAGAGAACTTGATTTGCAGGTTGAACAATGCATGGTCTCAAACAGGTGCTGAGATGTTGGTACAAGATATTTGATTCCTTCATCATGAGCCTTGGATACAACAGACTCAATGCAAATCCTTATGCATATGTCAAGAGGTTTGGTGATAAAGATTTTATCGTGTTGCTGTTGTATGTTGATGACATGTTGGTAGCAGACTCTAACAAAGATCGTGTTGAAGAATCGAATGCACGGTTGGCAGAATCTCCGAGCCTCATTACAGTGTGCGAAATACTAAAGAGAAAAATAGAGAGTTTGAGTGTTTATCAGTTATTCTTTAGAGAGATTATAAGTGGTATCTCCTAGTGATTTAAAAAGATTGTAACTCCTATATTCTTTCATAGTGAAATTCTTTTACCCCTGCCCGTGATTTTTCTCCTAATTTGTTTAAGGGTTTCCACGTAAATATGTGTGTCCTATTTATCTTCAGTATTATTTTCTTCAAATTATTAGCTGCGGTCAGTCTCTATTTGTCTTATTTTCACAACATTAACATACTTTTTTCTTCTAAAAATTAAAATAACAATTTTGACACTATATCAAATTCATAAATAATATAAGATAAAATTACCCTTATTTTTATTCGTAATTAGTTAAACAAATGTTATTTTAGTAATATATTATTAATTTTATAATATATAATTAAAATTAGATTTTAAATAATTACCTTTCATGAAATTGCGCAAAACTCCAGTCATTCAAAAAATTAAAACAAGTAGTAGGAAAAGGAGTTATTTTCTGGTCCAGGATCCAACAACCAGAACGGTCTCAGTTGTTGGATCTCAACCGTTTGATTTTTTCCAACGGCCAGGATCTAAGCCACATGTAGAAATCCTGGCCGTTGAAAAAAATCTGATGGCCAGGATTTCTCATCCTGGTTGTTCTGGTTGTAAAAATCTGGATGGAAAAAATTGTGGTAGGAAAAGTATAAGAAGAAGTAGAAGAACTTCCACTCAAAATAGGAGTTTAGCTCAACTCAATTTTATAACAAGATGAACTTGTTTGATATTTATCATTCATCTTAAATGGAGTGTTGATATTTAAAAGTAAAATAGTCATTTACCCAACTTAGTATAAATACATACTCATTTGTCGAATGAAAGTGAGAAATATTTTGCTCCATAAATTCACACTATACATAGTTAAAATGGATTATATACTAGTCAATTTTCAACTATGAAAAAGCTATCAATCAACTATATTTGGTGGATTCATTTTAAAATTTGTCATTTTTACGGAAAATTTTTTAATGTATCCTGTCAGAAATTTATTTTTGTTAAAATGCCCTCCCATAAGGCTTATGCGCAGGTAGAAAATTCCTGACTTTTCTGACAAAACACACACATACACATTATTACAGATACTGTTTTCTCTTTCTTCACAATTAAGAACTTTTCTCTCACCTAATGATCGGAGAAGATGATCAAGAATTCCAACCAATTGCAGTTCATTTTTCAATTTTTGGCTTCAGTCTGATCAAAACCCAGTTTTTATAGAGCCAATCAAACACATCCCTAACAATCATGAAGTA
>JAOYMZ010038575.1:0-15517 GCA_025802335.1 Pinguicula primuliflora | reverse complement strand
TATTTTAATATATTTTAATTAATTGTAATATATTTTAATTAATTATAATACATTTTATTTTAATTTATTATTTTTTTAATATTAATGGGTGGAAAGAGAGTGGAGAGACCACTTCACGTGGTGGAAAGAGGGGGAACCGACAACCGATTCCCCCATGGGGGAGGGAAATTTCCCTCCCCCTTACAATAGCCTATGGATGAGCAGTAATTCTATGCTACAAGATAAAGAGTCGCAAAAAGCACAAGACACGCACATGTAATCATACCATTCATTTATGGTGTGGCCCACACTTTAGGCCATTCAATAATGTTCTGACATGTTAGATTCTTGCATTTATTGTGTTAAATTTGTCTTCTGGTATAGCATTTGTGATAGACTAGACTTTTAACATCGTTAAAAATAGCTAAATGTAAATCAATTTATAAGAACATATCGATTATTCTCAAAAATTTTATGAGATTTAAGGCACATCTTTATTATAAGTTAAGTGTATAACCTAAATAAATATTATGGTCTACCAAAAAAATCTAACAGGCATGATGTCATCCTAGCTCATTTGTTATCATGATCCATCTTGTGGTCCTCCTGTTGAGTTGGATCTTTCATTTAGGAAAGATGATAATAGATCGTGCTTGGTGGTTGGTGCTTGGAGAGTGGTATTTTTTCCATGTATATAAATGTGATAAATATTTCCACTCTAGTATTCTAAAGTTTTTACACCCTCAATTAATTTAAGTTCGTATAGATTAGTCAAACATTTTTGCTGAAACTTAAACCCAAGACCTCGTAATCAAAATTTACCTAATTAACGCCACATCAAACTGGCAATTGTGGTGGGTGGTACTGTTACATACATGTGCAGGATATTCTGTTGTCTTGGGCTGCCCGTCGTACTATCTATCCCAAATTCCCAACCCAACGATAACCATTCCTCAGTGAATACCAACCCCTGTTCATAAACAGGGTGTTCAACCTTGTTTTCTCGCCTCGTGTCCACCTTGTTTGTTGCGTTCTCCGGATATTCCGTGGCCAGTCAAGTCGTCACACTTTCAAAAATGGTGGCGTGTTTGCGAGATGTTGAATCCGGTTAAGAAAGATCAACAAGAAAATGAAGCTCATATCATATTCATACACCAAACCAAATTCTCCTGTTACGCAGTAAGAATTCAACAATTGGCAGATATGGACTTTAAGGAAATCAGGCATCTTCCCAACAATCTCTAATTCTCAAAGCATCCTTCCCAAGTAACTTTTAAGCACAAGAAAGATGTTACAATATCTTATCACTGTTCCTCTCTCGTGGATTCTACTTTCAGCTTCCCCAGACTAACTGGTAAATATTTTTGCTAGCAGACCAGTTGATCCGGTTATTGCTCTCCTTCTTGAGCAGCTCCTCTTGTGCACGAATATCACCGTCCTGCAATTCATGGAAACGAGATTAATATAATACCGTCGGAATTTGAAACAACTGCTCCAAATCCTGCATGCTTCTTCTCTCAAACTGTAATACTACTTGACAGTGCATGATAAAAAGTTGAAAGGAAGATGCCTAACAATGTGCATGATGGAATAAAAACCATTACAAATGTTGCGCAGTCAGGAAATGACGCCAACTGATTCATTATTCACCATGTTTGTGTACTAATGGATGATAGTAACATGATACGATCCCGGGATCGAGATGAGTAGAAATTAGGGGTAAGACTACTTCGGGGTGAGACTAAAATTCCATTTAGCTAGGCTACTGCCGGGATCATATCATAACATGTATGTGACACCATGTTTAGGCAGACCGGAGCCTAAACTGAAATGGTATTGATTTGGGTAAAAATGAGGAACTTACCAGAAGGGAATACGCATGCGCAAGAGAAAGCAATGTTGGATACATCTCCAAAACAGCAAGGGCGATATCCTCTGTAACTTGAGGAACCTGCGCATTCAAAGTATACTATAAAACCATTGAGTTTTCTAGTTTATGTATACTGACAAAGCAACATGAAACTTTAATCCAGACGTTCTCGCAAACTTTTTTTGTATAACGAACAAATTCTAGCTGACTTCATTCGAAAAGGTAAAGAAGCAACCAGAATACTGAAGTGCGTCCCATAAAGTTTCAAATGGATTATAATCATAGCATTTCCTCCCAAGAAGTAGAAGTAAATTCACTTAAATGCCACCAACAAGACCTTCTTGCAAATTCATTAATCCCAAACATCAACAAAAAGAAAAAAAATAATAGAGAAATTATCAACATTAAGCAAAGAGCAGATGTAATAAAGGAGATTCGGCCAATAGAGAACATAATTTGAAGAAACTAGAATCGTACAGATACATGTAACCTACGGTGTTATCTTTGTCATCTGCTCCTAACATTGTTCCAAGCAACATTATTAAGAAGCATGTGCTTCCTGATAACACTTTAGATGCATGGACTGAATAATAAAGTGATCCTGCTTGCCTATCTTTAGTATGACAATACCTGCATCAATTGGACCGCAAAAACATCGCTCACTGTCATTGTGTCCAATTCTTGACACATACTGATGAACTCATCAAAAGGTTGGCAGACCCCAAGGCACTTTTCGTCAGGAACTAGAGACCTGTAGTATTGGCTTATTGATTGCGTTAGATACCCATATTTTCTCAACGTGTCCGCTAAGCCACTTGTTCTTTGTACATCAAAACCCTCCAAGATCTCAGTTGTGAAGCAACTGCACAAGAAAATTAGGTAAGCCATGACAGAAAAATATGACACAGTTAAGCTTTAAGTTGGTCAAAGACAATGGAACAATGAAGTCCATAACAACACGATCATTGTGGGGACAAGAAATATCTTATTTAGAAAAGGGTTTGCTACCCGTGCACAATAGTGGGGGGATTTTTTGAAGTTCAATGACCCCAGACTCCGTACAAGAAATGAGTTATCACCAAAAGGTTGATTTGAAACTGAGAACTAAGGAATATGGTCTACTGCTTACGCTGTTTTGATGCTTTCAGCAGCCTCACAAGAATTGGGATCACCTTCGACCAGATATATCATCTTCTTAAGCCCACATCTCTTTTCATCGTTATTGATGTTTATAAGGAAACAAAATAGTGCAAAATATTAGAGTAGAAGAAAAATACTTCGGACAAGTAAAGAGATTATATGTCCGAATGCAAAGCTAATGCATCAACTGGACCAAGCAGCTAGTAAGCAAGATCAGAAAGCCTGGAAATATTCCAAAAGAGATTGGAGCTACGAATCTTATTTGAAGAATTTGCATGAAAGAAATACTGCATGCTAATTGAAAGGATCGGTTCCATTGTCTATGTTTAACATACGTTTTTTTTCTTAAATATAGGGTTCAGTTCAAATGCATAAAATCAATTGAACTGTCTCATTTATCAAATCAGATATAGATACGAATCACATATGGGCCACGTTGTGATGAAGTGATGAAAATTTTATATTTGATTAGCCACTGAGTGCTTTGACAGGTGGAACCTACACCAGCGGCTATCAGAACCGGTGATAAGCTGTTAATTAACAAACACCATGAATGAGATCAGGAGGGACCACAATGAATGAGATCAGGAGAGACCACAATGAATGAAATCAGGAGGGACTACGACAAAGGAAATCAGGAGGATAAAAGGACTTTTACCACTAGGCGCATTTTCTGATCTCGGTATCTGTTGTCCCTGATTGAGTCACGCAAATCGCCAACGTTCTTCCTTTCAACAATAAAGTCTAGAACGTATTCAGTATCAAGAGACTTATGACGAGCTATCCAAATTCCATCACCGACAGGCAGTCTTCTAACCTATAAATGACTTAATAATCAGGCTATCAGATTAATGGAATCGATGAGATAACATGTGGCTGTGAAGAGACAAAACATGGTGCAGACCTCTATCTGAATCTGAAACTGAGAGCATATGTTCTCTATAATTTTCCTTGAGCGTGAACTGTAAATAGCATGAAAAATAGAAAAAGAATTAAGAATAATCATCAGATGAGCATTTGTATTTGGTCACTGAAAAGCACGTTAAACTTATAGACGGGCAGAAGATTAAAAAAACAACATGAAGACCAAGTAGATGCATTAGTATTCAACAAGCATAATATTAGAATACTTGTCCCTTTTATTAATATAAGATGTAAAATGTGGCATGCAAGTCATACCACATGCCAAAGGTGCTATTACATGCAAGAAAATTGAACAATTCAAAACTTATAACTCACGTGAACTGCCAATCCAAAAAAAAAGCACAATGTAGCACTAACCCTTGTGTTGCAAATTGCTCCCTATCATCTAATATCAAGATAACTTCATAAACATCCCCAAACTTCTCTCCAAATGCCAAAGGGGGGATAGCTAATGTGTTTCTTATTGATTCTGACCCTTGGCTGCCAGGTTTACTTACAGCATCACCCTGAACATCCCAGAGGCGGAAACAAGTGAAGAAAATATATAGATACTCGTGAAATGTACAGTATATTGTACTCAGATCCATGAATTTGTGATATGAGATCTTAAGGAGCAAACATGGCTACTCTCTCCTTTAAGATCATATGTAAACTAAATAGACCACCAACAATCTTTTTCACTTTCACATAAGGTATCAAATAATTCAGCACTAAACAAACTAAGATTGTGAAAGAGACCTTTACGTTTCAGATCTATTCAACTCCATAAATGAGATTCCTGTAGATTCCCAATACCTTGATAGTTAGTTTAAACAAAAGACACAGACTAGAAATGAAAAACAAGAGAGCGAGGAGACAAGAAGTAAATATATAGAAAAAGAAGCAAATTGCATTTATATCTTCTTCTCATTTTCAGTTTTCACATTCTGGTGCAGGTTCATTTGCTACAAATGGCGCCTTGTATCCTACATCATTCAATTATCCAAGTGAACGAAGATCACTACGAAGGGTAGACCTTGCAAAAGTTCACTATTTTTTTATCGACTCATTTACTTGTCTTCTATACCACCTCACTATAACACATAATTTAATAGGATGTGTCAGCACAATCATCACCAATATAAGATAATACTTACATTGGAAGAGCAAGCTCTCAAAGAACAAAAACTCTGTCCAAAATCTTGAGGGTGAGGTGTTGAAGCACTTGCATGTGGCTGTGTATTCTCACGAGCATATTGTCCATCTTGGCCTGGTACCACAGGCAAAAACAATCAGTTACTGCTGCTAAATTCAGATTTAACCATATTCTTCTTCAAGTGAGTGAGCGATATTAACATTGTGTCATCTAATGATGCTGCAATGAATCTCACCAGGAGCAGACTTAGCCACCTCATTTGAACCATAAATCTCATCTTCTCTGAGGCGACAAAGAATTTTTAGCCAAACTGATGATAGCTCCTTGTCCGATGTTGCTGTAACTTCAGAAAAAGCTTGTATAATTTGCTGCCGAGAAAACCCCATGCTAACCAACTAACAAAAATAAATTCGAGCATTATTACGGGAAAGTTGGATGAAGGCAACGAACCATGAGAAGGTAAAAGAAACCCATGTGCGTCTTGATAAAAACAAATTACAACATACGAAGTTCGTAATATGTTGTCTAAGGTGGAAGTTAACAAGATACCTCTGTTGGTAAAATTAAGTGGTATCATTATATGAGGCAGAGGCATATCTACATAGCTATATTTAGATTAAACTAACAAATGATTTACCACACAAAACATTATAGAGTGATGTAAAGAGGACATTAAATTCATTAAAAGTAAGCAGCACAATCTATTCAGATATACACAAAAACTGATAATATCGCGTGCAAACGAGGGGTTGTATTATAATTATAGATCAAATGACACATAACTCGACTAGCTTAAGTTTCAGATAGGTTAGTCATTTAGCAATGCAAACCTCAGAGATCAAACTAAAAATAATACAAAAGCAGGTCTGCAGTACCTTATCAAGATATTCAGGTGGCACATCTGTTGACATCTTAACCTGCATCGGCTTTATCGGTGCTGCTTTTTCTAATGAATCATGGTCAACAGGCTCTAAGTCTATCAATTCTCCTCGTGTTTCAGATCTCCAATCCTTTCTTTGTGCAATATTTGAACACCCCTCGTCACAATGCAAACTTTCATTTTGATTGATCATCCCAGATCTCAAAAGGCATTCACGTGCTACTTCCTTCCCTTCCTCTGTCAGCATATACCTGTTTGCATATCATCAAAAGAACACGAACATGAAATTTTTAAAAACATCCTAAGGACTTCATCTATTCAAACTCATTGACCTGCAAGTACATTTATATGATGTCGTTTTTACATGATTTTGTCGATGTGTTAAAATGAAGTAGGCAGGTTCTTAATGTGAAATTCTCATACAAACTAACCAATCATTTCACTGCGCAGAGATATTTAAGATATACTTCAAGCAGCAGGATAGTGGTCAATAAATATTATTCCACCAGTTTGTTGCCCAACCTTCATGTATCAGTGTCACAAAGCCTCGATAGTACTAGTTACATGATTGAATAAAATAAATCCCATGCTCTCAGTGTGTTAAGGGAATATATCATGAAGCCCAAAGTGGCAGAACAGGACTCTTGATGGGGTCAAATGCTTTTATAAGATTTTGTATTCATATGACTCTTGGTGTTCTTAAACTGGCAGCTATTCGTAACTTCAATGGTCGAGCAAGTACTGCATAAGAGGTAACCATGAAGAAATTCAATAAGCTTACTTGGCTGGACAACTTGACTTCACAACAAGGCCTTTAGCAATTAGTGTTGTCATACAGCTCCATCCACTGTACCAGTCCCTAGGTGAGCTTCCAACATACTCAGCCTTGCCTTTTGCCTTATCTGGCCTAGATGCAGAAAGAGAACACAATCATAAGTTAACAAAGCAACCAGATTAGTGAGATTATTCTTTTTTCTGAACATAAAATTTTACTCAATTGGTACACGAGACAAGCCACTCATTTCAGCTGCATCAATGAGTTCCTTTTTATGCATAAACTCATCCCCTTTCTCGGTAGACCTAATCGCACCATCAAAGAAAGAAATAGCAACCTTATTCGAGTGAAGATGAAAGAATCACGTAATATGCATAAACATACGATGCAGAATAAAAACAATTATATCGTGATTCTCACCGTCTACCTGAAGAGTGTAATAAGCAGAGCATAGGCAACAGAATTCTTTTGCGGCACGTAGCGCTTACGCCCTTTATTCTTTTTACCTGCAAGTCCTCAGGTTGTGGAGTACACAATCAAGATTCCACCACAAACATGAAATGTTTCACGCACTCAAAGCACCAAAAACTGTATGCTTATGGCTTTATCACTCACATAGCTTACCCTTACTCGTAAAGTCATCATTCTCTGACAGATTACAGTCTGTTGAAAATAAACCTTGCATTTGTTTCAAAATCCACTTACCCACGCCCCTGAAAGGACAAGAATTTCTCCAATCAACAATGTCCTTTTTGCTTTTAGGTCAAATTAAATAGAACTGGAAGATCTGGAGCGCAAATAAAAGCAACACAGTGCAAAAGCAAATAACTAACAACCGGAAAAATATAACAAAGTTATTAACACTCCAGTACAGGTACCAGTAGGAAGCAAAAAAATTGTCTACTAATGTGAACGTGCTTAGTAATAAAAATGCTCTCCCTCCAGAGGACATACATTAATTGTTCCATAAGATTAGTTATCATCTATGCACGAACTGTGCAATTCGGACCCCAAGGAAAGTAGTTAGTCGCCAAAAAAAAAAAGAATAATCAGTTTTCCACTATACCCATCATAGCAGTGAAATTTCACCTTTAAATTTTTCAAAACAAATTTGGGAAATGTGCAGTATTTCAAAACCCAGAATGACAAAACCCAATCTTCATGACTAGTCAGTTCCAGTTGTGCACAAGCAACGCCACTGGTCAGATTTGAGGGTCAATTAACAGAGGCCGATAGTGGATATTAGAAAGCCCCATGAACCTTCTTCATTACCCAAATGGGGAGACATGCAAGCAATACCATTTCCAAGCAATTCACTCACTTAATTTGGGACAAGTCCCTCATTGTTCTAATGGGGGTCTTGCAATTGCAGACGTTCGAATAAGCCTTTGACAGCGTCATGTCCAAGTTTTCGGAGATCCCCTTCGCGCTCCCCGCCAATTCTCGCCGTTTATTCAACAAATACGCTGCCACACCTTCGTTTTCAGGACAAGTCGCCTTCTTTTCGTCCATTACCCAGATCTCTATGTGTGCGATGTCACAGAGGATTCATTCAAAGATAGCTAAATGGCGCCTGAACTCGATGTGCAAGTGTTGAAAATATAAAGCGACCACGTTTGGTTATATAAAATATATTGTATAAAAAAAAGGTTGTATGAGTAGTATTTTTTAGTGAAAAAAAAAACAGTAATGGTGCGTAAAAAACTAAAGAAACTTGAGTTGAGGGTTATGATTAATGTAAGTGTTTTTAAATATTGGTATTGAACTTACCCCATACATAAAATAATAGTGTAATGGATGGTAGGGCGGAATAGTATAGTGGGTGATTGATTGGGTGGAACACTGTAATGGGTGATCGGGCGGAACAGTGTAATGGGTGATCGGGTGGAAAATTGTAATGGGTGGTCGAGCGGAACAATGGAACGACGGTGGAACGACGAGCATGCTGTTGTGTTACAGCGGCAGTGAGCGGAAAATGATTGTGATGGCGAATGGGAGGTGCGTTACGCCGTCAGAAGAAGAAAGTCGGAAAACATCGTAAAGATGAAAGAGGGGAACCAATCCAAAACGCAACCGGACTTCTAAAGTGCGGTCGTTTTACCACTGGTCTATGAAAGTTCAGTACCACCTAACCACCAAAATTAAATCATATAAGGTTATCCACAACCATGGAGGAAATTTCCTCCCTTTTTACCTACACCTATCACATCACCCCCACTTTTCTCTCACTCTACCTCATCTTTTCTACACCCATATTTTTTCTCTCCAATCTATACTCTATATTCCACAAACATAGAAGAAAATTTCCTTCCCTTTCTTTTATTATTTACAATCTCATTATTATTATTACTAGTTACTGCCCGTGGCCGAAGCCACTGGTGTGTAAAATTATCGATGTGTGAAATTACTATCGTTGAAGCGGTGTCGAAACCATATCAAATCACATCTCAAATCGAATCTCGCGACATGCTGATTATTATGGTGTAGTCCGTTTCGACAAACGATAAACGATTCGTCACATATATTCGATTGTAAAAATGTATAAGAGAGAAAATTAAATATAATATTAAAAAGAGAAAAAAAAGAAAAGAGACTTGTCCGTGCTAAATTGCACCTCATTCTTGTTGATGTGTCGCTCTCTCATTGGTCACGCTAACATGCTCCGAAATTTTGACATTCTATCTTAATATATAGATTGTATAATTTATTTTACCTTCTTTTATTATTTACAATTTCTATATTATTATTATTTTATAATTTCATTATTATATATTATTTTGGGTGTTACATGGACAACACAAAGGTCCATGGAAAAGAGGGGATGGTGGGAATCAGCAACCGGTTCCCACCAAGAAGGGGAGGGAAATTGTGGGTAGCCTAATACCCATCAACCTTCGGTAAGGTGGTAGATTGAATTGTGTCTCGCTTGGCGAGAATTCTGGCTTCGCCCGCTTGCCACCAGGGATTTTGTATCAAGCTTTTTTATCACGGCTTTCTTTGCCAATTTACCCTCTCATTTCTTCATTTCTCTCAACTCTCGTTCTCTCTCGCATCGATCTCGCATCGATCTCTCTCGTTCGACCTTCCGCCGCCATCGCCTCTCAACGCTCGTTCGAGAATCATCTTCCAAGTAAGTTCGGTCTTCAATGGACTTCTGAACTTCGAATTAGTGATTCTGTTCTTCGAATTAGGGTTTCTGTTCTTTGAATTAGAGTTTCTGTATTTTCAATAATGCTCTGTACATAGTATTTTCGATGTTTTGTGTGTCATATTTTCACATATCTGTGATGATTTTTGCTTGCTTGATGATTTTGGGTAACATTTTTCGTCTATCGGTTTTTGAGTCTCGATTCGATGTGCATGCAGCGTTTAATACATAAATCGGGTGTTGGATTAATGGTCTAATAATCATTTATCTAATGAATTTTGTTGTGTGAGAATCGTTTTCAGATAGATTTAAACTAGATTCCTGAAAATTGGATAGATTGTTTTTTAGGTAATGCAAAATTCCGATAAGGTCGCAAGTTGCAAACCTATAACGAATCGAAAAATATGTGTTTGCAGGCATGTGCTGATTTTGGTATAATGTTGGTCTTTCTTTTTCTTTGTTATACTGCTACTATTTGAGAAATTTTCAGATGAGCTACTACTTTGAACCTTCATTACATGAACTGTCGTTTTGTTCAGAAACTTGTAGCAGGTGTTAGAAGTAATATTTATCCGCATGTCTACATTTAGATTATGCTTTGAACCTTCAGATTATGTCCCAAAACAAGGGACAGGCTAAAAAGAAGTACTGGATACCAATAGAGGAACATGCTTTGCTGGATGCAGCAAAAAGAAGTACTGGATACCAATAGAGTCCGTCTTTTGGAATGCTTGTGCAGACAGGATAAGGGAAAAACTACATGGTAGTGACATGCTGGGAAGGCCACATGTGAAGTCCAAGATCCACGTGTGGAAGAAAGAGTACTACACACTCTTGGTTTTCATGAGTATGAGTGATGTTTCAATTGACCCTAATAATAACATGATCATCGTTGACAGCGAGGAGAACTGGCAAACCATTGTTACGGTGCGTCCTATCTTATGTACTATTTACTTAAACGTATACACGATCACAAGTTACAAATTTATTGATTAATCTATTTTTTGTCTTACAAGCCAACCCAGAGTTTAAGTCATTGAAGGGCTGCGTGGCCCTATTATGATGACTGGTGCAAGATCTTCGGGAAGGACCGTGCAACTGAAAATGGTGCTAGAGACCATGCACAGACAAAGGAAGATTTTGGCAGCACCAAGGATATGGAATACTTTATTGATGAGTATGATAGTGAGGCAGATGGGGAGTATGCTGAGATTGTGCCAGCACAAAAGGCTTCTATGATCAAAGAAAAGAGTGATGGTAAGAAGAGGAAGAAGTCTATAACCTTCAAGAAATAAGAATCAGACTCTTTCCTTGAGGAAGTAAAGTCCACTCTTAGCTTCATCATGAAGCGGGTGCGGATCAAGGAAGAGAAGGAAGCAGTGGCTGTTGGTAATGCACCAAAATCCATTGGAAGTATATTGGATGCGTTAGAAACCTACCCGAACTTGACCTTCAAAGAGAAGATGAGGATCAGCTATACCTTGATGAGGTGTCCTCATGATTGGGCGATGCGATCCAATTTAGGGCATGCTTAAAGAGGTAAGTGGATCCAGTTACTCCTTTCTGAAAATCTGTCAAATAATGATTGCTTTGGTTGGATGTTTGATGCCTCAATGACGTTGCTTATGTTGAGGAACTTGGTTGCTTATGTTGAGGAACTTGGTTGCATATGTTGCTGCTTATGTTGAGGAACTTGGTTGCTTAGGTAAGTGAAATCGTATCAATCTTGCCTATTGAACAAGTGATAAACTTTAGGACATTGTAGTCATTTTTGGGATTTTTTACTGCTCAATCACTCCTTGTCGAGTTATCACTCCAGAATATTCACTCTACCGAACACTGGATACACTATCAAGATTTCAATTTCTCAAGGCTTATCATAAATTTTATCACCAGTTATCACATTATGCCTTATAAGGCTTGATAACTCGATAATGCTATCGAACATACCCATAAATCTCGTTTAGTAGCCAAAATTTAGTGAGATTTCACAAAATTATCTCACTTAATCTAGTGTTTAGTAGTAGGGATATGCAGTGAAAGATTTTTCTAAGTTAAATGGGTTGAGCCGGGAAAATGTGGAATTTAGACGGAAAAACTTTCCTTTTTAAATAGGCGGAATTTTGTGGGAAAGTTTGAATCTTTTTTGAAATTACTAATTTATCAATCCTTTATAAAATTTTAAAAAATTGCAAAATGTAATAAATTTTAATTTAAAGTTCCAAAAAATTATCAAAAAAATGAAAAATAATTTTTTAATTTGAAAATATTTTTTCTAAGAATTTTTTAATAATATATTTTAAAATTATTTTATAATTTCATTCAAAACTAAAAAATAATCCATACTCGTTATATATTAGATTCGTACATTCAAAATTTAATAGAAATATGAACATAACTTTATGTAAATTCGATAAAAAAATAATAATAATATCAAATTTTATTATTATTAATATTATTATTTTATTTTAGATTAATTATTATAATTAAAAATAAAGAACAACTTAGTAAATTTAAAATAATTTTAAAATCCTCAAATGAAATTATTCTGTTTACTAAACAACGAATTTTAGAATCTTACTATATCCTAAACTCTGCAAATCCTATATAATCTTTCATACTAAACACAACATAAATTATCAAATCTCACCAAATCATATCCCTCAATATTCGGTTTATCATTATTACTAAATGGAGCCGTTTGAGTTTTTTTTTTCATGTTTTAGGGTTTTTTAAGATTTACAATTTCTAGTGGTTTTAAAGGATGGTCAATTTGTGTCTTTCCGCCCTGTCAACTTTAACGAAAACTAAGTGGGTGTTTGCAGGAGCGAGCTTTAAACTTTTCAACAGCAAAAGTAGTTTTTTGGATGTTTGGTTACTGAGCTTTTACTTCTGCTTGTCTACAAAAAAGTTTAAAAAATCCCAAAAGTCAAGAGTTAGGTTGGGATGGCTTTTGAATAGCTTTTTGCAGTGGCAATTTTGAAATTAACTCATACTTCAAATATGACATAATTACCCCTGTTCACAAACACATAACCCAAAAATATGACATAATTACCCAGAAGTTGCTTTCAACAATGAAGAAAATAAAGAACACGATAGTTTACGTGATTCGGGAGAATCCCTAAGATCCTTCGTTATTGTATTTTTCCTTTTTTCCTCACTATTTTACAATGTACAGAGACTCCTCTTTATATAGATGATACAATGAATCATCAAATATATGGTAACTCTCGAGATTATGGAAAACGTAATCTCGGGAGATAATTGGGGAAGATTTGATCAATCTTTCCCTAATATTCCTCTAACTAACACTCCCCCTCAAATTGAGTAGTGGATGTCCAATACTCAACTTGTTAATAACATCATGAAAGGCTCTTCAAGTAACCGCCTTAGTGAGGATGTCAGCGAGTTAATCTTCAAACCTCACGAACGGGAGAGAAATGACACCAGCCTCCAGCT
The DNA here is from genome assembly GCA_025802335.1 of Pinguicula primuliflora. Classification (NCBI taxonomy): domain Eukaryota; kingdom Viridiplantae; phylum Streptophyta; class Magnoliopsida; order Lamiales; family Lentibulariaceae; genus Pinguicula; species Pinguicula primuliflora. The sequence continues at coordinate 2,204 of JAOYMZ010038575.1, read as the reverse complement.
TCTCTTTTATAAAGTGTCGGTCCACCTCTACATGCTTATTCTGTTATGTTGCACGGGATTCTCTGCGATGTGTACCGCAGTTTTGTTATCACACCTCAAAGGACAAGGTTGGTCTGGTGAAAACCCAAGCTCACTCATCAACTTCTGTAGCCACAGGACCTCAGCCACACCCCTAGCAATTTCCCTGAATTACGCCTCTGCACTAGATAGGGCTACCACCTTTTGCTTCTTGCTCCTCTACGTCACAAGATTGCCTCCTACAAATGTAAAGTAACCTGTCATAGATTTACGATCCACCGGATTACTGGCCCAGACTGCATCTGTATATGCCTCCAACCTTAAATGGCCATTATTGCGGAAGAGTACTCCGGTATCAGGGGTACCTTTCAGATACCTCACAATTCTCAGTGCTGCATCCATGTGATCCTTTTGCGGTGAGTGCATAAACTGACTCACCACACTCACTGCATAGGCGATATCTGGTCGTGTATGGGATAGGTAGATCGATTTCCCCACAAGGTGTTGGTATCTCTCTCTCTCAGTGCTTTCTTCATTTTCCAGAATGCGAAGACCATGGTTAGAAGCTATGGGAGTGTCAGCCAGTTTACACTCCAGTAGTCCAGTCTCTGCCAATAAGTCCAGAACGTACTTCCTCTGGGAGATATGTATTCCAACTTTAGATCTCGTCACCTCTATGCCGAGAAAGTACTTCAAGTTTCCCAAGTCCTTCATCTCAAATTCGCTGAACAAACTTGTCCTCAACTCCTCCATCTCAACATCATCATCTCCCATGATTACCATGTCATCAACATATGTAATCAGACAGATAATCTTCTCACTCCTCTTCTTAATGAACAAGGTGTGATCCGAATTGCTCTGTACATAGCCGTATCTCTTCATAGTAAGAGTAAATCTTCCAAACCAAGCTCTGGGAGACTGCTTCAGTCCATATAGTGCTTTCCTTAGTCTACACACCTCATTTGGACGAAAGGTGTGAGAGAACCCTGGTGGACCTTCCATATAAACTTTCTCTGCTAGATACTCATGCAGGAAAGCATTCTTCACATCGAACTGAAATAAGGGCCACCCTCGATTTGCTGCAACAGAGAATAGTACACAAATAGTATCAATTTTCACAACAGGTGAGAAAGTCTCACAGTAATCCACTCCATAAGTCTGAGTGTATCCCTTAGCCACCAGTCTTGCCTTATACCGCTCTACTGAACCATCATCTCTCCTCTTAATCGTATATACTCACTTACATCCAACAGTGCGTTTCCCAATAGGCAGTGGACAGATCTCCCAAGTATGATTCTGTTCTAGAGCACTCATCTCATCCTCCACAGCCTGTTTCCACTCAGGGATCACCCATGCCTCTTTCACACTCTTTGGGACCTCCTCCTGATACACAGCCATCGTAAAAGCTCTCGCCTCTTTGGACTCTCTCCCCCTGAACAAGTTCGCCATAGGATATCTCTTCTCCCCTCGTGTACTTCTGGCAGGTAGAACTCGAGTAGGTAGCATAGGAAAGCTATCCAATGGAGTACCCTGCACATCATCAACCGACGAGCTGTCCAAAGGAGTGTCTTGCACATCATCAACAGATGAGATAGGTATAACAGAGATATCAGTGGACTCAGTTGGGCTTACCTCGATATCCGACGAAGGAGGATCAACTGGGCAGGGCATGGGCTGAGAGCTTGTCGAAGAAGATGAAGAGGATGACGTGCTCAATGGCTGGCTTGCCACAGAAGAAGTGATCCATTCTAGTACGTCATCCTGTCTCTCCCCCTGACGACTAGAAGGGATATTGTGGTAATAGAACTCGGACTCAACGAAGTCACAATGTAACGTAGTAAACATTTATTACGATATCAGGTCAAAACACCGATACCTTTTCTGATTGATATCGTAACCCACAAAGACGCACTTCAACGCACAAGCATCCAACTTAGTCGTGTGAACCTTCGAAATATGTACAAACACAGAACACCCAAACACTCGAGGAAAGAGAGTGAGATACGATGGTACAGAATAGTGCACAAATAAAGGCTGGATAGGTGTCTGAAGACCAAGAGTCTTTGTGGGCAAGCGATTGACCAGATATGTAGCACTGGCCACAGCCTAAGGCCAGAAATACTTCGGAACTCCTGAATCTAGCATGATGGATCTAGTTATCTCCAATAGAATCCGATTCTTACGTT
>JAOYMZ010038574.1:0-31751 GCA_025802335.1 Pinguicula primuliflora | reverse complement strand
CCGCACCGCCGGTGCGGTTCAAAACCTTCAGCTTGACTCACCATCTACTACATATCTATGTTTTTATGCTCTTGTGCATATAATTAAAAGTTGACAAGGATAATCACCAGGTTTTTATGGCAGAAAGACTCCCAACAAGTAAGACCCATTCATTGAATTAAATGGAAACAACTATGCCTGGAAAGGAAGGAGGAAGGGCTTGGATTAAAAGATCTTAGACAATGTAACAATATAATTAGCAGCTTGGTTTGGATTCAGTTTGGACAATCAAACCGATTTAGAGGTGCACCTACAAGCTTTCCTCATCCAGTTCTCATCTAAACAATGGAAGGAAGTAGGGAAATCAATCTGGCAAGCTACCATTTGGTATATCTGGAAAGAGCGGAACAACATCCGGTTTGATGGGGAAGGAATAACATACGTATGCAAGATTACTAAACAAATGGTCTGGTACTGGATACAAGCACATGACACCCCTCCTGCAACAGTTGACCATGAACCATTGGATAAACTAGCCCAGATTACTGTTAGTTTAGTTATGATATGCTTACATTTTGTTAAATTCTATAGATAAGCATGTGCAGAACATTGTAAATATTTTTTATTTAAAAAATTTACCTACCCCAAAAAATAAACAGACTCGAAGTGGTAGTATGCATTCAGATTTTACAATTATTGAATTCTTTAACGAAAAATTTTCAGATCCAAAATATTATGTTACCGAATAAATGACCATGATCATGAATTGTAATCTTAATCACCAGATCATTTGATTCCATGCTTAAGCCTTAAAATTGTAAATGTTAATAAAAAAATCAACTCCCAGATTGCTTTTAAACATCATCATTCATTGGTTACCATTCTTTAACTACCCAATAAAACATTCTCTGTTAAAAACTCGAAATCTAGTGTCCCCATCAGTGTCTGGTGGCAGAGATGTAGTTTGCCCACACGCTCATGCTTCTCCTTCTCTTTCTTTCTTTCTGTGATGTCTTCTGCGCCACCTTTTCTCCTCGCTCCAATGAAATATGTAACAAAAATAAAGAGGAAAAAAAAACCAAAAAAAAGCTTACCCTACAATTCAGCCTCACACTGTTGAAAACATTCATCGACCAACTTAACACTTTCATCATTAGGGTTTCCTTCTCTTTCCACCCCTCACTCTCTCCTCCATCTCTTTTGCAGGCTTGTTTATGTATTTATATAAGTCCCTTAACTCAACCCTGTTTCTCGAAATCCTCCAATACCCACAAACTTCTTTTTCTCCTTCCTCAGATCCAAACTGCAGCTTGGAAGGAGGAGAAGGGTTCAACTTCCCAGAAAGACTTTTTCTTGATTTCATTGTCTTTTTTGCTGCATTCTTTTTTGTGGAGAAAACAGGATCCTAAAAACATAAGAAGCTTAGACTGGAGATTCTTGCCAGTAGAAAAAGGTGGAGGAGATGCGTATTTTCATGCATGTGATAATATTTTTCTGAATTGTTGTGTTGTTTAATGGTAAATCCCAATGAATCAGGACCAGGAGAAGAAGACTATGAATACATTCTGTCAAGTTCCTCCTGGTTTCCGATTCCATCCCACAGATGAAGAACTGGTAGATTATTACCTCAGGAGAAAAGTGAGCTCAAGAAGGATCGACTTGGACGTTATTAAAGACGTGGATCTTTATAAAATCGAGCCATGGGATCTTCAAGGTATGAGAGATTCTTAAAGTGCATATCTTTTACATATTGTTAGCCACAATCTATGTTAAATGAATCATAATCTTGGTTGGCATGAGGAAGACCCTATGGGTGCTATTACAATCATCACCATAATCTTTTATCTCTCTCAGAACTGTGTAGAATCGGATCAGAAGAGCAGAACGAGTGGTACTTCTTCAGCCACAAGGACAAGAAGTATCCTACCGGTACAAGGACGAACCGGGCAACGACGGCCGGGTTCTGGAAGGCAACCGGTCGTGACAAGGCCATTTACTCCAAGCATGACTTGGTTGGCATGAGGAAGACACTTGTATTTTACAAAGGAAGAGCTCCAAATGGACAGAAATCAGATTGGATCATGCACGAATACAGAATGGAAACAGATGAAAATGGAGCACCGCAGGTAAAAAAGTTAAAACCATCTTTCTCCATCTTTCATTGTTACAAGATAAATGTGAAGCTACAACAGATCAATGCACGCAGGAGGAAGGATGGGTTGTTTGCCGCGTGTTCAAGAAGAGACTAGCAAATGTACGTAAATTCAGCGAGCATGATTCGCCTATTTGGTACGATGATCATGTACCCTTCATGCCTGAAATGGATTCTCCAAACCAAACCTCGCAGAACAATGTTGTCTACAGTCATCATCATTATCCCTACACGTCTTGCAAGAAGGAGATGAGCTTGCAATATGGAGGAGGGATGGTCCAGCCTGATCATTTCATACAGATGCCCTTTCTGGAGAGTGCCAAGATGCAGCCTGATTTCGGGCCGGGGCCGGGGCCCGGACTGGAGATCAACCATATGCAAGACCTTGATCACAGCTTGAGCTCAGTTGTCAGAAATAATGCTGAGATGTGTGGTGATCGTGTGACGGATTGGAGGGTTCTTGACAAGTTTGTGGCTTCTCAGCTCAGCCATGAGGAAATTACAAAAGAAAATGATGCGTTTAATGATACACAACATGTGAATCTGATGGACAACACTTCAACTTCGTCTTCTATGTGGAAGTGAAAAGCCTGCAAGAAGAAAAGGATGATTATATTTGTTTGCAGGTTACTTGTAAATATTGAAGAAGAAGAAGAGAAAAAAAAAATGCAGATGAAAATATAACCTAACTATTCATCCGGGAAGTACCCGAATAGGATTAAACTAAAGCTAAATGTGCAGTAAGGGGATGCTGCTTTTTAGCTTCATATTATTACTATTAACCACAGGGGTGTTTATGATGATCATCTGTGGTTAAATCCATATATGTAAACCTTTTCTATCTTATGTAACACAGTAATAAATATTTTTTTTACCCATTGTTTCTCTAAAACATGTGTCTGCTTTTTACTTGAAGTTTTTGTTGAGGTATATGCAGTGAATATGCCTTGTGCAGACTTGTGGTTTGCAGTTTAGTACTGGAAACTTATGTACAACATCTTGTGGTAATTGATATAAACAAAAAGCCTATACTTTATGTGTCGATGCAATTGATTACTCAAGGTATCGAAACCTGTACATTCATATTGGAAGTTACTCAACTCATCGGTTGAACTGCTTGGATTTGATGCAATTGATTGCTCGTAATCAAACGAATTGGTCCTTTTCCATTTGTGGTCCATCCATCAATACAAACTGACGTCCCTTTGAAGGCCAGGCTCGTGCCATTACTTTTATTCATGGAATGGATTCCTCGAAAAGCTTTATGCAAAAGTTTTTCTTATTCTTTACATGTACGTTAACTCTAAACAAAGCTACGGAGTTTGGGACAAGGAAAGGCAGAAAATGGTCCATATGACTACGATCCAATGCTGTATACCAACAGCTTTCGAATCGGTTCCATTTTCGCAGCGAAAAACGGAAGATAGAAGCCAAAGTGCATGCAAAATAATCTGCATTATCTCAATACAACTCTGTTTGAAGAAAGTGAAGGGACTAAGAAGTTTTGTTGGTAGTAAACTACGATAACGAAGAAACCATACCGTTTCTTGGTAATCATCAACTCTGCTGCGGAGAGATGCCATTTCTGCATTGCCCCTTTTTAGCATTCTGCCACAGAAGCTGGAAGTTTTAGGATCCTACACCTTCAAGAGATATAGACTATTTATAGGAGTAGAGATAGTTGAACAATAGAACTAGTCAAAAGAAACCCTTTCTAAACAAGTATACTATGAATCTTGGATCACTGACAGAATACAGTATCCTAGGTAAAAGGGGGGTATGGTAGATGGTCTTTGAGATGAATGTCTTCTTCCCTGATTTCAGGTCAAAAACAAAAACATGTACGCTATTGTATGTGTTTTGTGTTCATCTATATATGTATGTAGTTTTATATGCGCATGCAGATGGGGGCATCATCAAAATGAATGAGCTGCTGCTGCTGTAGACAAGATAGAGTACACACGCATGAAAATTTGTGTGTGAGTGTGAAGAGGAAGTCAGATGCAGGAGGGCATCATCAGAATGTGCTTTTTGTTTTCTACTTGGAGCTGACCCATTTGTTAATATTCAGCCAGCGTGCCAAAAAGGGGGGACAGCATGCTCTTTGGGCCACTGATTCATGTTCGGTGTCATGTCATGTGCTCATCTTATACATGTCTATCTCAATAAGAAAAACAAAATCATTCTTCTTCATTCATTTTTTTTATAATGAATTACAACGCCCTACTGCAATAGCCTCCAAATTACGATAGGAAGGTAAGCCATACTTAGCAAACCATATGTGACAAGTTCATGATCGAAAAATTTGAATCCATAACATTTGAATTCATTCGTCATGCTTAGAACCACTAGGCCAAACCCTAATTTACTCTTCTTCATTCATCTTGGCTAAACATTATGAAAGTGATAATTGCATTCCCACGTTACAAACATTATCTATAAAAAAAAAAAACCTTCTTCATTCAGTGCTTTGCTAAAAGAAATTCTTCTCTATTCAGTAAAGAAACTTGGTGTTGTGTCCCCGTTTGGTTACACAAAAAATGTTCCCTTATGGTTAGAACGCCATGAAACCCTTGCTAAAAAGAACCACATTTTCTGAACAATTTGGATGCATTTTGCTTAAACCTACATATGCATACAAATAAAACCACTTCAGGAAGAACGCGGACAGTGAGAAGATGAGGCTTGCTTCTGAGTTAACGGATGCCACAAACCATCACAGAGATTAATGCCACCAGAACTATGAAGGTTTTTGAGGGTAAGAGTGGAGTGGGCGAAGAAGAACCACTCTGATGCCTGAAAATAATGAAATGGTAGGTTGGTGAGTATGAATCAATCAATCCTGTTGTTGTTTTATAACTGAAAACATTGCTTTTGTGTGCTTTCCTTCTGAGTGTTTTTTTCATTGTACCTTTGCATGTTGCTCAAGGCACCACAGTAAAGCGCATTGTCTGGTACAGGCAAATCAGTTTTATTGCCAGTATCTTCAGGATTGATGATTCTCATGTAAGTTTCCTGACCAAGATACCATCTGTCAAGGTTTTCGGTTCTGAGATTCCAGACACCAACATTGTCAAGAGATACCAATACCGCCGTCCATCCTCCCGCGAAAACCTATACGAAAGCAAGTTGAATAAGGTAACAGACCCTTCCAAATTTACAGCATAAGCTCATATGAAACACAAAGATCATCTTAAATCATACCTGAACACTGGAGCGTGATATTGCATCCCACCTATTGTAAGAGCCTCTGTTGTTTTCTGTCCATTCACCGTATCCCATACTGCAATTATTTATCATATGCATAAATTCAAGATACCATATGCAAGTTCTCGTCAAAAAATACATATGATGTTACAGATTTAAGGCAATACCCTGCAACAAAGAATGAGTAGCCATCAAGGTGAAATGTCTGCACAACAGTGTCATTGTTCTGCAATACTATTTCTATGAATCCCTTGTAAGTGGCATTGATGACGGAGATATCCGCACGGGCTGGTCTATCGAGTGGCTGAGTTGGGAAGTCGAGCTTGTAATCACCCTTCACATTATATGCATCAGCAAGCTTAATTGGTGTATCAGGATTCAGAAACGATATCCCATTATATGTAGCTCGATATTTCCCATCAATCAATGTTGGCGGAAGATTTCTTAGGAAGTAAGAATCTGTTACATTGATGGATCCATAATGGAAGGAACCCTGTGGATTTGGACGAGCTCCACTTGCACTCACATTCTGCCTGAACAATGTGTAACATTGGCACAACTTCCATGTGAGTTGGATAAAAATAGCATTGGAAGTAACTTCTAAATGCAAACTTGGCCTAAGCGGGCGTCTAGGTGCTAGACGAGCCCTGACTGCCCAGGGACCGCACAGCCAACTGAACCTTTCAGTTTGGCGACTCGGAAATACCAATAAGGCATGAGAAAAATCATTAAAACTGAAGGCAACTTAGATTATAAAACTGAATTACCTGATAGACATAGCATTGTTCAGCGAATAAGATGGGTCGAAAGCATCGTTTGGCGGGTCCGGGAGTGGTCCAGAAGCCGGTCCATTGGAGTTTGAATAATGCAAGACTGCAACACCAGTGACTCTCTGCCAAATTGTTTGATTCACAAACCTAGCACTCGCTACAATGTAATAATCACTGCTAGCATTCTGGTCCGTGCTAACGAGAAAAGAGTAGGATTGTCCAACATGGATGTCCATGCTGCTATAATTCACCATTGCTGTGTAATAACCCTCTGTCTCTGCCAAAAGTAAATTATGGTTCTGAATTCGGAAGTTCAAGCAAGTTGAGGTTCCAACATTATGCACACGAACACGATAAGTTTTGCCTGCAGTTTGCAAGAGATTAACATTAGCCATACGAGTCGAGTTCAAGCCCCAGCAAAAGCGCTCGGACAGGCCTAATCCATAGGAGACTTTAGGCTGAGTGCATGCCCCCTAGATTAGTTGGGAGTGTAAAAAATTCTCCGATACTGAATAGGAGCGGGAGTATTTCTCTCCTTTACCTACCTAAAAAAAACATTAGCCATACGAGAGGCTAAATAAAGAACAATACATCATCATTCATAACCATGGCCTGCAGTATCCAAACACACTCACCTGGATCAACATTAATAGTTTCAAACGCAATTCTATCAGGAACAAGGGTTGTATTATATCTGTACGGGCCCTTTCCATTGATAAGCACCCCATCCGGCATTCCCAGGGCATTTCCCCCGTCAAGGGATTTCCTTAGTGCCTATTTTAAGCAGAAAGGGATACATGATATTGTAAGTAGAGTAGAATCATGAACAGATTCACCAAAACTAAGAGACAGTGCATGATTACCTACCGTATGGTTGCTAGTATACCAATCACCAATAATGATTACTATATCCCCATCAGGAGTGGCAAAGGGAACTGGAATAATATCTCTGTTCATGATGACAAAAGGGCCAAAACCACCAGATGCTCTCTGCATATTCAGAGATGGGAAGTAAAAGAAACTACCAATCTGATCCTTAACTTGAAACTGATAGGTCCAGTTCCATTTCGGGGGTATGGGGCAGTTTGTGCCAAGAACTCCATCTTGCCATGATGCACGGCGCATCTGGATGCCAGACCTACCAAGGAAATAACATCAGCCATGCACTAAGAAATGTATAAGGACCTGCAAATCCGATCTTCGGGGAGAGAGAGGATAGTGTTGCTAATGTCTGATGATATATACCATGTCATTAGCAGATCTTCGTCCAGCTTATTCTTGACATTTACAACAACGTTGTAGTTGGTAGTGACATTAATCACAGGACCTGGGAATTGCTTATTTATCGCAATAACCTGTAGAAATTCAATGAACAAAAAAAGTTTAAACCAATTTGGACAACATGGTAAGGTAAAAGTTTTCCTTTTTAACTAATAAGGAAGGCTCATCTACGACGAAAAGAAAATCTGAAAATAAAATGCCAAGAATTTTGAGAAGACAGTGCATTAAAGCCAGTTCTCAGTCCATTCGTTAACCGAAGAAATTTAACATTGCAGTGCTCAGAATCCTCCTGCAGAAACATAAAACAAGGAGAAGACGAAAACACAAATAAAAGAATCACAATAAAGCCAACTATTAACACAAATTTTGAGTCCATTAAATCTACAAATCCCCGACATTCAAAGAACATAAAAGTCCAAGACTTTAGACTTGAGTATACAAGACAAAGCAGTTTTAAATCCAAAGCTAAAAGCGAATAAAAATAAATCTTTAACCTGTTGAGGAACTCCAAGTGGAGAAGCAGTAATGTAAGAGACCTCCATGTCAAAGTAGGCAAAAGGGTCCGCCCCATAACACAATCCCAGCACCAAAGTACTGCAAATCCAAAACAAATAACCAAACGCCCCCATATTCCCCAGATCCCACTGAAGTGGTTACTCAGCAAAAAAAAAGACAAAAAAAAACCCGCTCCTATCCAGAATCTCAAGATTCTCAACTCTCCTAAAGGCCGGTCCTTCAAGTTATCAACCCTTTTCTTTTCCTTCCTTCACATCAAAAAAACAAGACGGAACTCTCCAATACCCTCTTTCTACTTCAAACCCAAAAGCGAGGAAATGCAAAGAGCGTGGATACCGGTATGCTCTGTCTGCTTTTTTGCTCGACTGTAATTTTTTAATGCATCCATTCTGGATTCTATGCTCACCATATAGAAATGCGCGTTTTTCCAAAACTGGGTACGGGCTTCACCGGTTACCCTTTTCCGGGAAATACAAATTGTGCAAAAATCTAGCAAAATCTCCTCTGTAAACTGCTCAAGCCTCAAATCAAAGGGATGAATGGGTTGGATTCCATTCATTATGATCTTCTCATCAATGGTAAGAATACATTATTGAATTCTCCAGTCTCCGTGTCGACCGGTTATAGCCGGTAAGAGTTATGTATGAATCGACAGTCAACGAGATGGCCGCACTTACCCTTTACCCGCTCGCCAACGTTCCAATTTTCCGCAGTGCTTTTCACATGCTAATCCGCAGTAGGTCCAAACTTCCTCACTACACGGATTATGTGGGTCCCATCTGTCCGTCCAACCTGTAAATTTTCCAAAATTCAAATGCTTTTTTTTCCACAATATTTACATATTTATAATTTTAAATTAGCCTAATGAGCTCACGACACAATTCTCCACATTCAATTTGGAGGCCCAATAGACAATTTGCTCTTATGAGATCAGCCAAAGTCGCAGCTTCATTTCCTCAAATGCTTTATCACAATTTGCCTCCTCCTGCCGGAAAATAGTCAGGTTTCTAAACCTACAAATCTCCCAGAACATGATTTGTCGTATTAAGTGCCAAATCTTCTTGATTTTGTACGAGCAATTCAGTTAGTGTGTACGAGCAATTCAGTTGGTGTGTATGAGCTATGAAATCTATCAGGGTCGTCGGAAGGACCTGAGGCAATTGCAGCCACTCAATGCACCAGTCCCACAACTTGACAGAAATAGGGTATTGAAGGAGGAGGTGTGTTACCGATTCATGTTCTTCTTGACAAATAGAGCAAATTATGGATGCAGAATTTATTCCTCTTCGGAGCAGATTGTCCGGAATTCGATTTTGTAGAGCTCTCTAGCAGAAGGCTGCAATTTTCGAAGCTCAATTTTATACATGTGTCACTGCCTGATTGGAAGAAATAGTCAAAGACTCTTTCATCGTTAAAAAAAATTAAAAAAGCAAATTAGAAAATGTCTACAATTTGACGGTCCAAACTGCCAACCCGCTTTTTGGACAATTATGGACCGCCGAACCGAACCGCCAATTTGGCGGTACGGTTTGGAATTACCGGTTCACGGTTCAAATCAGACCGGACCGGCGGTCTGGTCTGAAATATGCAACTCTAATTTTTCCTAGTCAAATGGAAAATGTGGAGGAATGTTTTCCTACTCATCCCTCCTACTAAATAAGGGATTTAGTGGGATAATTTCATAAAATCCCACTAAATTCTTACTACTAAACGTACTTTTAGACTAATACTATATCAAGTGTAATGAGAAAGCGTTATGCGGATCCTGGGCGGTCAGGGGTTGCTCAACGCCTAAGAGGCCTAGGCGCCCTTGCTTTTAGGCACCATAAGCGGTCATTCGGACAAGTCGGAGGGCACTATCCTAGTGCCTAAGTGATGCCTAAGCGGCCTAGACGACCAACTTCTCAAAAAGAGGTAAATATTACATGTGTCATACATAAATATGTACCATAACACTTTGTAAGTTTAACATTATTAATATTAAATGAGGTCGTACTTTTTTTAAGTGTTAGCAAAAGTAGTAACTTTTTGCTAACGTGAGCCATACATTTAGATAGTAGTATATACCCACATAAGTGAAGTCACTCCACGTCAATATAAAAGTTTGCATGTTGATATTTTATGGGTTTATATTTTTTATTTGGTGTATTATCAGTGATTGAAAGTCACTACCATAATATTAAACACGATCCAGAAATTCATAACATGAAAATATATTTACATATACATGCATTATAAAATCAAAAATGCTTGTTGTGCAATATTTTTTGTGCAAAATATTAAACAATTAGTATCATTCGTTGGATTAAATCTTTTTTTGTAGGTAACGTAGTGGTAATAAAACTGTAAAAATATGTACATCTTGTTTGAGTTCATAACTCAAACTTTTTACAATACTAGATCACTATCCCATGATTTAAGTACCGGTCCCGACATTGATTGTGGAGCTCTAATCCGCTCAGACAATGTATATGGATGTTATATTAATCCACAGGCGTTCATCCATTGCCAGATTGATAGCTTGTTCTTCAACCTTGTACTCAGTTTCTGTTTCAAATCGAACAACATTTCTTTCTTTCCATATTTCCAAAACTACAGCTTGCGATACCGCATGCTAGACGACGTAGCATGCTTTCTTTTTAAGATGCCCCATATGCATTTTATAGTGTTGAAGGGTTGTAGTATCCCCTCCTGCAGTTTGCAGCTCGGCCATGGAGACATCAAACCAGTCGTATACCTGCTGACAGATCTGCATCAGATACATCTTGCATGTGATGGCTCAATATGCATTTCACGTCTAATGAGGTGATCAACAATAGCTATTCTTTCGATAACCAATCTCCAGTTGAAGAATTGGATGTGTTTCGATGCCAACTTGCCCCAAATTTCTGCTGCTTCAGTTGAGACTTCCTGATCATCCTCTCTGCTTAATGCCTCTAGGATCTGGTATGCTGAAGAATAAGAAAAACAACTATTATTTTCCGCCTTACAAATCAATAGGTCTTCACCTGGTGTAGCCAAAATATGTTTTAAGGCACATTTCAACATTTCATATAAGCTTTCTTACTCACATGGACGCAGAGAGACCTTTTCAACTTTAGGTTCCATATCTAGCCTGCATTGCTCTGAGACGTAACCTCAGTTACCAAAGCATTGGGCCTTAATGTCAGTCATTTATCATGTCGAGTCGTTGGATTAAATTTAATCTCATTTATATCGAATTTTTGACTTGTTTCCACAATAATCTAACGGTCAATGCTAGATATACAATGTTTTGTACAACAAATATTGTGTGTCGTTTTGATGATTTACGAAATGTTGTGACCTCAATACTTTATATGCTTATGTGACTGGGTTGTACAAATTTAAAATTTCTCATTAAAAATGATATAGTGATTTGATCGGTATAACCAAAATTTGTCACGTGAAACTGGTGGCGAGAGTCGCAACCGGAGTTAACGAGTCCGTTCGATTTGGGAAAACGGGAGGGGATTGAAGTATTTATCCAATCGCAGGTTGTGATATCGATGAAAAATAAAGACAAATCAGACATTTTCACAGCGGGACAAATTGATTTTCCTTATTTTTCTCAATATCTACAAAAAATAATGCTAAGTATTCATATAAAATATTCAGAATTTATCCCTACACTATATTTTTTAACCCTTTCTCACCCACGTGCTCTCCCCCATCCCCATGCACTGTTATTCTCTTTTATTTTTTTAAACTTATTTTATTATACATAAATTTTATTTTGTAATGTTTAATGGGTCAAACTTGTCAACAACATTAAAAATGTTTTTGTATCGGTAAAATTGAGAAGAATGAATTAGAAAAAAGAACAGGTATTGACCTCAATAAACTAACATCTCAGGTCACATGGACTTGCATTTGAAATCACATGGACTTTCACTGGAATATCTACCATTTTTTGCGACAAATTAAGACTTTCATTGGTTTAATCCATCTGTAAACATTAAACAATCATTCCCAGTTAGTAACTGTCCAACCCAACTTAGGTTGTGTTCACTGTGTCTTTTATAAAATCTGCCCCAGATCAGATTAGTACGCAAGATTCTGTCCCTTGTGAACTTATTAGAAGCCCTATTCGATTTCTCCTCACATGTTTGCTTAGTTAAAGATTAGAGGAACTCTAAGCTAAATTTACCCAAATATCCTTACAAACAACGAGCTCATATATGATATTTACCGCGAGAATAGTGAAAAAAAAGCTATACAATTCTCTTATTAAAACCCGACAGACTTGTACACCACCACACGGCTTGATCTTATCTGAGAAGGTGGCGGTGGAAGGCGGGTTTCGGGAAATACTGTGAGATGGTGAAAATTGTGATGTTGCCGCCACCTTGCCCTCTTGGTTGCCGGAGGCTCTGATTTTTTCGCAGATTCAAGATTTATTTTCTAGACACCGCCTTCAATTTGGGATGGATCGAGTAGGAGATTGGTGAATGGTTTGGAATGAATAAGGGTTTCAAGGGTAGAAGAGTAAGACCATCTATTTAAATGTAATCCAAATGAGTTTTATTCTAATCTGACATGATACAAGATATTGGAATCTGGGATAATTACTGGATCTCTAAGATTGAATCTGACCGACCCGAGTTTTGGCAACTCCAAAATGAACAGAGGAATCCAACACTTTTTTTTTATGAAATCTTTCAAATTTCTAATTTAATCTGGTAAGGTGAACCCACCCTTAATCTATAATCATGTGTGCACCGTGAATTATGTGAATTTTCTTAGGTATATGTAGTGTCATTTAACTATAAAGTAATGATATACATACCTAATTTTTTTCATACATAAATATGTATGACTAATAACATGTTTATATTTGGTATTATAATTAGAGCTATTAAATTTTAACACATTTGGATGAGTTAATGATAGAAGCATGCTTGGTTCAAAAGATGACGAAGTCGGAGATCTGGAAACCAGTGCCAGAGAACAACAAAGGGAAACAGAAGGAGACATAAGATGCTGTAGCGAGTCAGGGGACTACAAAAGATCGAGACCAGGGGTGGGTGCTAGTCTTTCATCTCAAATCAGTGTTCCAATGCCTCGGTTTCGCTTCTTCTAGCAAACAAACTCATTCTTCGAAGAAGAATCAAAGGGATTGGGCTTTCATTCGTGCCAAACGCTCAAACTCGACCACATTATTCTTCACCAATTTTCCTCCAAATTGGGGTCCCCATCGACTGCAGAGATTGTTTGAAGAATAGGGTCCAGTGACGAACGTAATCATACCAAAAAAGGTGGACATTCGAGGCCGACGCATTGGTTTGTATGTTTTCATGTTGTCGAGAATGTGGCAACATTGGCCACCAAAATAAATGGACGGATCATGAATGTATGGAAGATGCAAGTTAATGTTGTTAAATATCAATCTCGTTCAAGCGCTCCAATGTTCACCAAGCACCAAGGCTAGGGAGTTCAGAAGAAAGCAGGTGGCAATTTCTCTCCTCAGGAGACATCGTTGGTCAAGGAAGGGATATCGTATGCATGATCTGTATGTCGTGCGTGATCAAATAAATACTCGTAAGTGTACAAAGTACACCCTCGAGGTTGAATCTCTCAAGTACTCAGTGTAGGTTGACTTATACTACTATCTAGCTAATTACTGACTCTTAAGAAAGCGATTAAGAAAGCAATTAAAGAGGGAATTCAATTTTGGGGATTATCTAACAACTAAAGAAACTAACTAAAAAGACGATCGTTCTAGAGATGGACTTGTTGGAAAAAGGAGTATATAGTTGTAGTTTCATTCAGATACACATAATCAATGCTGGGTATCCTAAAAATGTAAAGATTATTAGTTCACCTCAAAGGCCATAGGGTTCCCCACTTCTAAGTGGTTATCTCTTATCTTACGATCTATCAATTAACGCTAGTTTTCATGATAAATTGCGATTAAGATTCAAGTATTGAACCTTTCTAGCTAGACCCAAACCAATGGCGTCTAAACTAAAATATTATTTGCTTGAACTATCTAAAGGGTGACTCGATGGTCCTACTCCTTTAGTCTCTAGGGCTCAGTAGTCCTCATATCTCGAATTTTGAAGGTTTGTGGCTCGTGGTCCAACTCATTCTAGACAATTGAAGGTATTGATAAATAATAAACAACAAATAAATTCTATTGTTTTATGTAATTGGATACCCTAATCAACTATGCGCATAAGAACTACTCTACAACACCATACAGAATCCCTGACAATGAAAGAAATCCAATTCTTCAAGTGAATTCAAATAATTCTAAAGGAGAAGAACACGAACGAAAAATCAAATCCAAAATACAAAATGGGTGTTCTCAGGAACAATATCTTGATTCCTAACATCCAAAGAATTAAAAACCAAGAATAAATATCTCAGTCTCTGCGTCTCCTCCAATCTCTGGAGTTGACGGCTGGATCGACCTCCTGACCTTGAGTCGCCTGTATTGCCTCTCTCCCGTCTCTTATTTCCTCTCTATAAGAATGAGAGTTGTATAATACTTCTAGAGCAAGATCCCTGTGAAATTATAGGCCAATCCTCGAAGTCGTTTGAGAGTTACACTCGATACAAGGGGCATCTCGGACATTACAACTTTACTAGACCCAGTTTGGTAAATTGGCTCCAAACTCTATCTTGGCTGCTTCTTTTGTAACTCATGCGTATAGAATAGTTGTTCAGGACTCTTAGGACTACGTCCCTGTAAAATTTCAGCTCGATAATTACAGTGGTTTGAGAGATACACGAGTTGAAAGGGGCGGCTATGTCTTTATACTTGCTTCTGGACCCAGTTTGGAAAGATTGCCTTCAAACTCTACAAGGGCGTCCTCCTGTTGTGTTAAATCAAAGTTGTAGAGGACTCTTCAGTATGTATCATGGTGAAATTTCAGGTCCAAATTCATCCTGGTTGAAGAGATTCACATCTTGGACGAAATAGTTTTTTGGATAAGTACAACCTCCGAGATTTTCAAACTCTTATCCTTCTTTCCTTGTACTTGTAGGAATCTATCTTGTAGGAGACTTCATTAAGCGTGTCCTACGGTATTGGAAAGCTCTTGAAGTCTAGTTTCCAATGGCAATAGAATTAGATTATTCTAAGCTCTGTAGCTTGTGATATGGTCTTTCTTGTGAAAGGTGTCAAAATTGTTTGCAAGTAGACAACACAAAGTGCGAAAATATTATCTTTTTTTTTATCTTTGTGAACCATTTCTTCTTCTTTTGTGCCAATATTCCTACGGAGCACCTAAAACACAAAAATGATAGCATTAGTGAACAAAATTAAGAGAGAAGTGTTTGAATTTTGACAAGACCCTGCTTAAGGGCGGAATTTACTGGGTGTGTTTGGTTTGGTTTGGTTTGGTTTGTTTGAATTTTGACAATAAATAGATAAGAACAGTATAAATAAATTGACCTACAAACAACTTATCAATGCGCAAACAGTAAATCCTATAATTCATTCGGGTCACACGGAGCATGAGGAATCTGAGGATTCTTACCGCTCGAAACCTATTGATAAGGATTAGTTAAAGAATGCCTTAATTACCAAGCTTAAGCATGCGGGTCACATGGAGCTCCAATTGACATGCCAAACTCTCAAAAGATCAGGACATGTCAATTCACTATTCAGAAGATTGATGGAGTTAAAGTCTTGATTACGGGATTATCGCGGAGCAAACGACAAATATTCTAAAATTTGGAAGGATGAAGTCTAATATGCCTTTTAATGCCATTAAAGTGTGGGAAGGAGATACAGAGGTGCCAACAAGGGTGGCAAAGGTTCACATAACTTGTATCTCATTTCATGAACACAATAAAGATTGCTTGACATGGATTAGAAGTAAAATGGGTACAAGTATATCGATTCACAATGATACTGTTAGTCATTCAAATATATAGCGTTGTTGATTGTTTATTGAAACTCCCAAATTTGATTTTTAACTGGACACAGAAAGATATCCATTGATGGTCACAACTATATCATCTCTGTTCAGGAAGAACATCAAGACACTATTGAATCAATTCTACAGGTTGCTGATGCAGTTGTTGATAAGGCTCGAAATCCAATGATTACTCCGACGACCAAAACACTAGCTAAATTTCCATTGCTGACAGCCATGAATTCACATTTGAATTCAAATGATTATCATTTGAATTCGTTGTTTGACTCAGAAAGTTCATCAAATCACAGAAAATAGCTTGTCTTTTCTCTCCTAATTTATTGCATCATGATATGAATCATAATCTGACTCCATTAAAATGGGGGAATTCCGTTGATGATTGAATATTCACCTCGACACATCAATAGTCAAACCCCGCAGCCAGTGATAGATATGTGACAAAATGAGGGGAAAATATCACAAATCTTACCCTAACACAAGACATATTTAATTACACTGAAGAGTTGATCCAAGAGGCCCAAAAGCAAATGAATAAGTTCTATCCAATTCATGTTGACTCCCTGGCCCAACTGATATGACTCAATAAGGCTAGGGAAAGCAGGAGAATCGAAATAGAAAAATGGCGTAGCATTCGTAGAAGTAAAGAACGTTATAGACATAACAAATCTATGTTGCGTCGAGAAGCTAGTACTGTGGACATTGATCAAGATGATATTCTTCCTACGATCCAACTGGTCATCTACTTGGAGTTGACATACAAAAAGAGCATATTACTTTAAAACAACAGGAGATGAAGCACACTGTATAACTAACCAGACCTTACTGGAGTCCATGCAGTAGTTATAATGAAGATTCTCAGCCTGAATATCCTTGGTTTGGGAGGAGATCATAAGAAGCGTGAAGTTTCAGACTTGATATGCAAGCATGAAGTTGAGTTTATGTTTCTGCAAGAAACTAAAATGGAAGTGATCAACAGACGAGTTTGCGCTAGATTATGGGGAGGATTCGATTTTGAGTATGTATTTCAACCATCCCTCGGCTTATTTTGTGGTATTGTGAGTAGGTGGAGGAAAGATGTATTCACTCTAATAAGTCATTGGAAAATTGAAGGAGCTCTAGAAGTTATTTGCAAGCGGGGCACTAATCAGGATGATGTTAGAATATTCAATGTTTATTCTTCGTGCATATTTAGCCAGAGAAGGATCCTATGGACTACTTTGTTATCTCGGTTGTCTAATGTGGCTATTGCTCTACATTGTCTCTACGGTGACTTCTACTCTATCAGGGACAAAAGCGAACGCATGAGTATCAATTTGAGCTCAACTAGCGAAATTAATGAGTTCAACACTCTTATGGACAACATGGAAACTATTAACCTTCCACTGCAGTTACGGAGATACACATGGTCTCAATTTGGTGGAACTAGTGCTAGCTGAATGGACATGTTTTTCCTGTCTGAAGCATGGAACACAAAGTGGCCGAACTTGACTCAAGTTGCACTAAATCCGAAATATTCGGACCACTGTCCATCATTACTGGAGGATGACTCCAAAAACTGGAGTCCTAAGCCTTTCAAAGTTATAGACGCATGGTTTCAGCACGCTGAATATGAAGAATTTGTAAGAGTTAGTTGGTCGCATATGCATGAAATTGGCACTGGAAGATTTGTCTACTAGCAGCGACTGAAGCAGCTTTGAGATAAACCCAAAACATGGAATACTGAAGTGTTTGGGAGACTCCCAAACACAGTCAAGCAGCTAGAGGAGTAAATCAAACAATCTGATTTATTGATGGAGAACAGGCAACTTACAGAAGCAGAAAGAACTAATAGAAAGCAGTTGATCCCTGAGCTACTTAAGCAAAGTAAGATGCATTCAAACCTCATATTTCAGAAATCTAGGAGCAGATGGTTATCTAAGGGAGACGTGAATACTAGCTATTTTCATGCTATATTAAAGAACAATAGATGTAAGAACTTTGTCAAGGGTATGATGATCGATGGAGCTTCGGTGAATGAAGTTTCACAAGTTAAGAGGTTCATAAATGATTGATTCAAATCTCATTATTCTGCTGAGGATTTTGAGAGGCCCAGACCTAGTGGACTATGGAAAAATCATTGTCAGACAAAGAAAGTGAATAGATGATTTCTCCATTCACGGAGGAAGAGATTTTTAAAGCTGTGAAGTCGTGTGGTAATGGAAAGAACCTGGGGCCCGACGATTTTAACTTTAGATTCATCAAGCATTTCTGGCCATTGCTTAAAGAATCTATTCTGCAAATTTTTAGAGAATTTTGGGAGGATTCGAGATTGGTCAAGGGTTGAACGCTACTTTTATTGCTCTGGCCCCTAAAAAATCTTGCCCCCAATACATTTTGGACTTTAGACCTACCTCAACGGTCAATAGCTTGTATAAAATCTTGTCTAAGGTATTGACAGTCGGACTGCAAAAGGTACTACCAGGTCTGATATTCTCTAATCGGAGTGGCTTTATACCTTAAAGATATATTCTGGATAGTGTTTTATTGACTAGTGAAGTATTATATAAAACTAGAGCAACAAAGAAGAATGTGTCCTATTCAATGTGGACTTTGAGAAATCCTTGACAGTGTGGATTGGGACTATTTGACATAATGCAAGCTATGGGCTTTCATGTCAAATGGTTAATATGAATTCGAAGGTGTATCACAACTACTCAACTGTCAATTACTGTGAATGGTAGTCCCTGTGGGGAGTTCCAAATGCACAAGAGGCTGCTACAAGGGTGCTCCTTATCGCCTCTACTATTTGTAATTGCAGTAGTGGGGCTAAATGTGCTACTCACTCGGGCAATGAGGTGTGGAGAGGTGAAGGGATATGTGATTTGGCGACAAAGAATTCAAATCACTCATCTGCAATATGATGATGATACAGTGATATTTTGAAAGGCCTCATTACTATAAACCGAGTTTTGAGAATATTTGAAGCTGTTTCAGGCCTCAAGATCAACTAAAGCAAAAGCAAACTTTACACTGTGAATTTGAGGCATTTAGATACTTTGAACCATGCTATGAGGCTCAAGTGTAGAACAGAAGCTATCCCTTTCAACAGTCTAGGGATTTTAGTGGGTGCTAACCCACGAAAATTGGAGACATGGAAGCCAGTTCTGAACATTGTAGAAAAGTGGCTAACTGGATGAGAAATTAAGTATATGTCCTATGGGGGGAGGTTAGTTCTACTTAAATCTGTGTCGACCAGTATTCCACTATTTTATTTTTCCCTCTATAAGGCTCCAAATATGATTTTGCAAAAGTTGACGAGGCTACTCAAAAATTTCTTATGGGGAGGAAAAGTGGAAGGACAAAGAAAGATAAGCTGGGTAAGATGGAAGGATGTCTGTTACCCAATTAAACAAGAAGGTTTGCGGGCAAAATATTTAAAATCATTCAACTTAGCCCTACTTGCTAAATGGGGCTTTCGAATGTTGCTATTGGATGAATCTTACGTGTGGATAAAGGTTCTAGACAACCTTCATGGAGACGTATGGTTTCCTAGCCATATGTTGTCATCAAATGGTCCTCTATATAGAACTGCTTCTAATTGGTGGTCAGATTTGCGAAAACATATCGTATCAGATGGCCAGCTTAGGGAACATTTCAAAAGAAGAGTTGGTAATATGGAGCTACTATACTTTTTTGGAAGGATAAATGATTGTGAGGAAACATGTTTTGCAGAAAGGTTTTCGGATTTATATATAGTTGCTGGTGATCTGAATATCACAATTGCTGAGAAAGACCATTTCACTTATCACTGGGATTGGCATTGGACATGGGCGGGTCAGTGCTACGATACAAAAATTTTCAGTCCTAATTGTTGAACTATCACAGTTCCGAGGCCCATCACTGGAACTTGATCAACGGATATGGATAGACTCAGCAGATCAATCATATTCTACAAAGCAAGCATATTACAAACTCATGCAAACTCAATGGACAGATAATATAAATCCTTATCAAGCGGAGCGTGCTTGGAACAAAATAGTACCTTCGAAGATTTCTTTCTTCGTTTGGTGCCTCCTTCACCGAAGGCTCCCAACTCGGCAAAATTTGAAAAGGATGCGGCCAGGCTCTACCCGTAATGACTTGCCCTCTCTGCGATGAAGATGATGAGACAAAGCTCCATTTATTTCACAAATGTGGCATCAGTAAAAACTATATGCGCGAGCTAATTACCTTGCCGCATGTTCTAGCTTCCGTAGTTCAAACACTGAACGATGGTGTAGATGCTCTCCAATTGCACATGCAACTGATAAAACCGCCCTGGATGCATCAAAGCTGGAAAGCTATCTGGCAAGTTTCACAATGACACCTGTGGAAAAGTAGGAATCAAATCATATTTCAGCAGGGAGTATGGAATGAGGATAAGACAACTGAAAGAGTCAAATTGAATCTTTGGTTGATCTTTCAGCAAAAAAACTTGCTTGAGCCTGCATACTCGTTCGCTGATTGGTGCTAGGGCCCCAGCTCTACTTCCGATCCTTAATTCCACGGGAGAATTCCTGATGAACATTGCTAAATTACGAAAGATCATGAATTCTGAAGAAGTCGATTTGGGATTTTATCGAAAAGGTGGAAGCAATATGAGTTATAGATGACGAAAAATTGTGTGATAAACTTGTAGCAACAATGTTGCAATGGAGATTGGGCCTAAATTGTGAATAGCCCACTTTGTAAATTTTATACTCAATAAAAGCACACTATTATCTCTCAAAAAAAGTTTAACACATTTATTTTTTGTGTGATACTATGATTAAAGGTCTTTTTGCGCAGAATTATTATTACTTCTTCCATTATTTTTTCTACTACTTCTTTTTATTTTAAGAATCTATGATGTTTTGTGCAAATAGTTAAAAATAATCATTTAAAATTTTATTTTAAATATATATAACAAACTTGACATTAGATTACTAAAATAACCTTTATTTATTTAATTAAACCTAATTCATGGTATGAAAATAACAATTCTCGGAGGAAGAGCCCTTTAACCCTTGATCTATTTTTTTCTTAGGTTCAAAGTTAATTTTTTCTCAATTCGCATTGCTAAAAACAATTTGTTCGCAATCTTTTCATGAATATACGAAAGGTTTTCCAAAAGAGTTCAAAGTCAATTTATGAAAGGTTTTTTAAAAAATTCAAAGCCATTTACAAAAGGATTTTCATGAATTTATAAGGAATTATAATATATATATTTGAATAAGGTTAATTTAGTCCTAAAATATATTTATATTTAGATATTATTACAAAAAGTCATGCTTATTTTTAAGAAGGAAAAAAAGCATCTCATGAGGTGCTTATTTTTAGGAAGAAAGAGATTCTAAAAAAAAGAAGCAATAGTACTTGTATTACGCAAAAACTCAATTTTTTTTAGATAGGTAAGTTTGTATTAAAAAATAAAATTGTGTACACGCGATGTTCGAGAAACGCTAGTTCCCCACTTCACTATACAGACTATAGTTTACTCATAGTCTAGGTTACGCTCTAATTCTACTAGCTGTGGCAGATTCGTATTTAGTATTTTTGTCTGGGCTTACTTGTATAGTTTTTCCTGTTTGGACTCATCAAAGGTCTTTTCCAGTGCCGTCAGTCTCGTTCGCTCAACCTCCTGTAGTTGTCTTAACGGCAATACGACCTTCTTCCGCCTCAATATATCCGCTCTTGCATAGCGGGCTTCCTTTTCTGTAATTTTTTGCAATATTCTAGCTTGATAGAGCTCGTTTGGGTCGTTGGACCAGAAAGGACTCTGTTTCACTTGGTCTCTTGTGATCTTTCTGTCTGGTGGGCCTCGCCTTCGATCTTTAGATTTCTTCTCACTTGTCATTGTATTAAATAGGGAGTGGGATTGTCTGCTGAATTTTCTTCAGACCCGATTGCCTTCTCTCCCAATCTTTACTTTTTGAGATTGAAGTCCAGTTTCGTCCACCCTTATTGTCTCCGCGTACGAGCCCATCATCTCCGCGTGCTGCTCGATTTCAACACTCAATTTTTTTAAAAAGTGTTTATAAGCACAATAATAATCGAAGGGACACAATTCAGAGTAGACGACATAGTCTGGAAGATCAAAGACAACATCTGATTCTGGGCAACAAGCAAAGCAAATCCCCCCCAACAATCCGCAACAGAATCGAATTGGTTCGGAAACCCAATCCCAACGCTCAATTCGCTATGATGAAGGAAGAAGATTTGTAAATTGGGCGAACGAACGGGAGAAGACTGAAAGAGGGGAAAATAGGCTCAAGGGCAAAATTGTAAATATGTACAGACAAAATAAAATAATAAAAAAAATTATTTACCAAAAAAAAAATCATCACTTCACGTAAAACATGCTTTTAAGTCTCATATCATGTAATGTGTTAACATTCTATTGGTGACACATAATTATGTATGAAAAAATGATGTAGCATTATTGTTTAGTATGAATTTTCATATGTACAAACTTATATGTCCAACTAAAAGTACAATCCACATTTGTCATCACACGTCGTCAAAATTGATTGTAATATTGGAAATCCATGCATAAAAGATCAATAACCTCATATTTCGATGCAGTCCCGATGACTTCATCAATTTTGATGTACATTAGACTTTTGATCTCTTACGCATGATATTAGACAAGTAATGACAAATATAGATTGTATTTTTGAATGTAGGATATACACTCCAACATTACTCATTGCTCAGATATATTAAAGCAACATATACAACAACAACAAAAAAAAAAAAATATACAACAACATGTTAAGTTTTTTTTACAACATATTACTTACATTTGTTTCTAATGAAGAAAAAAAATATAATTTTCACCACACACACACTTCCGCTTCTACCACTCACTCTATCGACTCATCTTTATTCCCATTCAAAGTACAACAATAAGAATGCACCGCGACCCTCAACAACCCTCTTGAGGGCTCTCATCACCTTCACTCCATCTGGTTCTGATCCAAAGGATATGGCCTGATATCAGCAGAATCCATCTTCCATATCTTCACGGACGTTGTCACGCTAACCGCCGTCGCATTGTTGAACAGGAAAACCTTCGCGGCGCCGTCGATGGCCTTTGTCGGATAAATCCTAGATGTGATCACTCGTCTTCCTCCCTGAGCAAAGCTCTCAATGATCGAGTGATCAACCAACGATCTGATGGTCAGTTTTTCACCATCAACCACCGGAACCGTGCTCCCGTAGACAATGCTTTCAACATCAACCGATGTCGATGATCTGCATACAATGGTTTGTTGTTACATGGAAATATGGAATCAATGCCAAATGGCGTAACTGTTCATGTCTAACACAGTCTATAAACATGAATGGTAAAGAAAAAAATCTGTATAGCGACGCTAGGGATAAGTTACCAACATTTTAGGCAACTGACTTCCCACAACATTTGTCATGCATGTTACCATCTAAGTTTCAGTGACTTTGAAGTGTGATACGAAGCTTATAAGAAGGATTTAGGTGATAAGATCACAATGATATCTTGTGGGATGTGTACTAAAATAGTACTTTGGCTATATAAAGGTCATGTAAGACTCAAGAATGATGGAATGAATATGAAAGCTTCATCATTCTGGTTCAGTTTCTTAATTGGTAGTTCCAAAGTAGTTTTACGGATTTAGGCCTCTCTTATTTAACGAGTCCTATCCTGTTTATACTCGCCCTCGATTCTGGAATCATAAGAACGTGCAATAACATTATTGCTTTTTGATTTCCAGATAAATACGAAAAGGATTGAAACTAACCTCAACTCATCGGCACAGAAATGATGCTCTACCTTGCCATCAGGACCTTTTGCGAGGTAGAAGTAGATCGGAGTTAACTCGGAAAGCTTCTCATCAGCGAATGCTATGATCCCGAACGGACCTAATACTCCTCTACTGGCTGCGCCGCCGCTAGTTGGGCAGTCGTAGCCGGAATCGGCCGCGGCTGCGGCCTCGATCGCCTCATTATCAACTTCAAACGTGGCCACTATATCCAGCTGCAGAAAACTCAGAAACAAACACCGTTTTCAACACTAAAACAAATCTGATTTGCAGTTGAATCGATTGAATGCATGACTTCGGCAATACCTGAGATCCAGATCCGATCTCCAGAGGTACAATTGAACCAGGTCCAAGCTTCACATTGTTGAACTCGTATCTCTCCCTTCTCAAGCTCTCCACTTCCTCCACCGGCCATTGGAGTATATTACTACCAGTTTTTTGATCAAACAAAACAGTTCTTGGTATAGACTGTTCACAAACAGGCACAGATCACAACAAAATAATATAAATCCACCATGAATTCTGGAAGAACAAGAACAAGAACATGAATCGTACCTGAACACAAGACCATCCTTTGAGAATATCCACGGATTCATCATCCGTTTCTCTGATCCACCCCCACAAGATCCTCCTCTTCTTATTCTGATCATAAAACGTCTTGGACGCATAGTACTTGCCGTAATCATATCTCAGCCCAATCCCCACATCCAATTCCGGGTCATCCGGTACCCACCGATTCACAACCGGGTCGTACGTCCCCAGTGCATAATAGTCGTTCTTATCGTCATCCAAGCTCGCCTTCAACACATGCTTGATACCCGGCCCGTTTACCGAAGTATCCAACCCGTTCGCCCCATCCAACAAAATCGGGTAGAAATCAATGCACTCCCACATACCAGTACCCGGAACCGCGTGAAGATACCCATCCAACAAGTCGTACTTCACGAAATCCATCGTCTCGTAGACCAGAGAAATACCCGTTTTGTTCACCTTCGACCCGATTGTGATCCGCCACTTGTCCTTTCCGGGTCCGAGCCACGCCGTCGTCGGGTCCCGGAAGTCCTTGTATCCGATTCCAGGCGGCGGGAGGAGGACCGGGTTGTTCGGATCCTTGACCCAATCGATCAGAAGGGGATCTGATAGGTTCGCCGGGTATGCCAGGCACTGCACCTGTACGTCGTCGCCTGTGTCGCCGGTGTAGAGCATGACGATCCGTCCGTCGGCGAGGAATGTGGCGGATCCCGTCCACACACCGTTGATGTCGTACCAATTGTCCGGCACCATGGCGACGGGTAGGTGTAGCCAGTGTATGAGGTCAGTGGAGACAGCATGCCCCCATATGATGTTGCCCCATACAGCGCCATCCGGGTTGTATTGATAGAACAAATGGTACCAACCTTTGTAAAACAAAGGACCTGGTATGAATTACATACAGGCTCGTTAGCAGCGGCCAATCATACTGTGCTCATAGAGAAAAACAAAAAAATTAGATGTTGCTAGGGTTAACAAAAATGAATTGAGTGTCACGTGGGATTGGCTGGTCAGCGAGTCGGCGTAAAATTGTTAAGGTCACCCCAGTAACCTTGGCTAAGCAATGACTTATCATTTTGGATGGTCGGAAAAGAAATTCATTAATATATCATGATTTTGGCTAGTTGGATGTCATTAAAATTAAAATTTTATTAAATAAGCATTCTAACATCACAAACTCAACCTTATACTTAAATGGTATATTTATAAGGACCAAAACAACAGTTTAGCACCAGTTACAAAACATATTGTATTGTCCCGAAAATTCCGAAGATAGTCTCAATTTTTATATTATAATTACATATTTCTATAAATTTTATATTTATTGCTGCAACTGCCTAATTTGTTACAGTTTCGATAACTGTAGCAATCTCGAAAAATTTATGTGGGTTTTATACATATTTAATAACCGAACAGACAACGCATATATGATTTTGAGTCGTCGAAATTAAAATTTGTTGACTTTGATTTCACCAGTTTCATGGGAAAAAAATCACAAAAACCATACAAATATGTATTTAATGTGCAAAACTGTAAGCTAAACAATAACTTTCCATCTCTAAAATCAAAATATGTTACCAATGCAAAATGGTCTTTGCCGGAGGAATTCAAAAGAGAATTTTGATTCCACATTGTTTAGATAATCTTGTCCAATTTCAACAAGATTAGACTTTTCATTTATCAATAGTCTGGATACCGTCCCGAATGATACTATCATGAACTTCTAGAATTCTAATCTAAATTATTGGAATTCAAATTTGACCGTCCCGTAGAATTCTAGATAAAAGCCCAATGTTTTGAACCATAAACTGCATGTGCAATTCATTTATAGAGAGATTTTAAGGTACTCAATCATATGGTACTCAATTATTAGTTGTTGTGCAGCACTTCCTCTCTCAATCTGATGATTCACATGAAATGTATCATCTAAGTCATTTTAAGCAGTGTTCGAGAAGTCCGGAAACGGAAGTGGGGCAGTCGGAGTACAAAAACCGCTCAGGCCGTCTAGGCAGCGCTCAACCACAAGGAAGAAGACTGGCCGCCCAGCCCCAAGTCGGGGCAGAAAGCCTGAAAATGCCGCCTGGGCGACCGCCCCAGTCGGCACATTTCGAACAGTAATTTTAAGTGACTCATCTAATCTCAGTCGTCAGATTGTTAGATAAATGACTTATATTAGAATTGAGCAGAACAACACTTATTGAGCAGAACAATACTTATTGAACAGAACAATATTGAACTCTCTGAGAGAATCTATTTCTATCTATAAATGGTAAAATAATTAAAATTTTACACTAAAATTTTAGGCACATCACTTTTTTGATAAATAAGTAGACACATCACTTGATACCTATCTTAACAAATTTTTTGGTCCATGTTCAATACACGTTTCCCACATTTTTGTCGGCAAAGACAACTAAAATGACGTTCTGAAATCGGAATTTAATTAAAAGCTTATAAACCAGAAAAATAATTTGACAACGAAATCTGGCACGGGGCGTGATCTAGTCACCCAACAAGGATTCGAATTATTGCCGACCGTTGATTGGCGCACAGCTAAGAATTGGACCAATCCTCGTCATTGTCAACCATCTCATTATACTATTCATTTTATCATTAAAAATAATTAATTATAAAAAGCAAGGAAAAAACTTAATTAAGACGATTTTATCAATCGAAAAAATTTTAAAGTAATAAAACGATAAGTTTTTTTTCCCAAAATCCCAACCATATTTATTTGATGAAATCAAAAAATTGGTGTAGGTTATGCTACATACAATCATTTCGAATCCGATTATATATTTTAATTTCACCGAATTAATCAGGCATACAAAATAAATTGCTAATAACAAATTATTAGTACGAGATATGTATATAAACATTTCTAATTGGAATTACTTACCGTCGGGATCTGCTCACAGCGACCATCATCCGCCATTTTGGAAAATTGAGCAACAGAGGGAAAGAGCAACCAATCAGAGTCAAATCAAAATCCAATTCAAAATACAAATACACGAGATTTGTTTGCCTATCATTTACCACCGACCGTTCATCCAATTCTTCTCTGGTTGAAAATGGTAGGCCATCCTTTGCCAGGAAAGCATCGCGTTTGTCCATGTGAAGCTCGAATTTCTGGCGGATACCAGCCGGAAACCCTTCTCCGACACCCCCTGCGCAACCCCTCTCGACGGTGTCTGGGTCAACGGCTTCGTCGCCGGGAAGGTGGGAGTTGGATTTGGGCATCGGTTGCTGTCGAAAACGATCAGGGAGACCAAAAGGAGAGAGGCAAATAGGAGGAGGGGGAAGTATCTGTTGCTCCTCCGTGGCTCCGCCGTGGGACCGGGCGGAATGAGGGTGTATTCTGCCGCGCGTTCGAGATCATGCGGCGGAGCGTGGGAGGAGATGGGGGCCATTGGAGTGGCCGGTGGGAAATTAATGGGATTGGTTCCTTCTTTATATGACTGTGCGTCCATGGCTATTCCTATATATATATTATATATAGTCGCTTGCTAGCTTGTTGCCCATCTGTATCGCTAGTCTGATTGGATATGATATTATTTGGACTTTGGTAAAAAATAGAATAATATGCCACAATTTTTTTTTAATAATATGCCACAATAAACAAAGCACTAAAAATATAAGTTTTTATTTTGAAAATTCTGAAAAAATCTAAAACCAATAAAATATAGGTTTACTTATAATTAGAGATCGAGAATGTGGACGTCCACGCAGAAATTTTAGCCTGTCCACCCCGCCAAAGGTCTGTTCGATTAGGCTGGGTGACTGCCCAATTGAATTAAAAAAATTCAAAAAATAAAAGGGCACTTGTCCTCAGCCTCTAGTGGCTCTAGATTTATTTTGTGACTTTTCTAACACTACTTATAGTTATCGTAACCAAAATATGTAAACATTTCAAGAGTACACTCACCCTTTGGAAACAAATTTATATTTTAATTTCAAAAATTATAATTTGTAGTGTAAAATCATTGAACCCAAATGCTTTTGTTACTTCCAATTGTTATATTAAAATATGTGAGAAGTCCATAGCCTGCTCCTGCATGAAAAATTCTCATATGATCTTTTATTTTAATTTTGACAACCAAAACAAAATTATTTGAATCTACATAAGAAGACTCAAAGGGAGTTGCACTTACTTGGATATCTGTCGAAGGAAGGAACTGAGGTTGCTCTTTCTATTTTGGTTAAATTATGTCACTGTCGTGCTCCAGTCTAGGAATTCTACCTGAATCATGAGACGGTTCTGGCGTGTGAGGTGCATGAGATGATGTAGGTAAGTAGGATAATGTGGCTGGTGCATGAAGTACATGAGACGCAAGCATCAAAGTAACATTTTGATATGTGGATGTCATGTGAGGCACGGAAGTCGACTGCTGATATGATGAAGGGATATTCCCTTAGAACGACGGTAACCAATCAAGTGGATCAGACTCCAAATTCGCCCACCAATCCCTTAATTGGAAAGCTCAATGAAAATAATATTCGGTCTCTACAAAATTACTACCCATAGTAGTTATCACACGACAAGTTTGAGGGTTATAACACATGTACCCGTTTTGATATCCTCCATAACACACAAATACATATTTTTCGGTACATGCATCAAATATCAATCGCTGAGTATTAGGAACATGCACATAAATTGAACATCCAAATACTGGAGGAGTCAAAGTCATTGAAGGCGGAATAAGAGTAAAATCAGAAGGTGTTTGGATGGGAGTTCGAAAATTCAAAATTTTAGTGGGTAAACGATTAGCCAAAAAACAAAATCAACTACAGCCTCCAAAAATGGGATGGTATATGTTACTCAATCATCAAAGCTCCTATTATGTCAAGAAGAAATCTTTTTTGCATTCAATGACGCTATTTTGTTGTAGGGAATAAGAACAAGATGTTTGATGTAACAAATCATTTTTGGAAGAAAACGCTTCATTTGATGATTAACAAATTCGCTTCCATTATCTGAATGGAGAAATTGAATTTTTATATTCAATTAGGTAAGAATCATGCGATAAAACTAAGTAAACTTGTCAAAAAAACTCCAAAAAAACTCATTTTTTTTAAAAAATATGCTCTAGTCATACTAGAGCAATCATTAATAAAAAACACGAAATATCAAAAAACTTAACCCCCAACAACTGTAGCGAGACCACAAACATCAAAGTGGACTAATGAAAATATTTTTGGAACATGAGTATTGCTTGAAAAGAAAGGATGTCTATGTCTCTTTGCCAAAATACAAGTTTCTCAATTAAGAAGATATTAGATAACTGTGAAAATAATTGACAAAGATAAGAGTGGGAATGGTGACCAAACGACAATGTCATAACTAACTTTGTGAATCAGGTGATCAGCTACTCAAGAGTGTCTTTTTCTCTAAAGCCACTTCATTAACGTAGTACAAAACATCCCCTTCAGTGTCACGTTCAATTGTCTTCTTCGAACGGATATCCTGTAAGACATAAAATGTAGGGTACACCATTGCAACACAGGTAAGTTCTTTCAAAATGCGACTTATTGAAAGTAATTTATATGATAAATATGATATATATAAACAATTAGATAATCTAATCGGAGAGATTTCAATAACTACAGCGTAGGAGCACATGCACCATTTGGCGTATGAACCAATCTAAAATTCAATCATTTTTCTTCTCCTTAATAGAATCTTAAATGATATTAATATATGAAATATTACTTTCTTGTCCTTGGCCTGCAGAAATATTAAATTCCAATTTGTAATTGGGCTCAACAAATTCTGTGAAAAATCGACCAGAAGAAAAACTAGAAGGACTCTTGCAATTTCAGACTTTTGACGTAATTTTGTGAATTGTCCTGGCCCAACAACTCCAACCTCTCGCTTGATTGTCCCAACATTAGAAACACATCTAGAATGTAGATCAAAAGAGAATTAGCCACAAACAATCATATAAAACTAGCCACAAAAGTGAACTAGTATAGAAGATTACAATTGCATAACTGAAAATAAAAGATGGTAACGAGACCTCTACTGATGGGCCAACCCAGAATTGAATTGGCCCAACCTACTTGACTGGTGGAATTCTCCAATCAAGAGGGAAACTGAAAATGGGCCAACTCAAAATTAGGCTTGGCCTAGACCACTCAAACCCTACAATTTGAGTGGGGACACGGAGTGCTAGCGGGGTTACTGTTAGAACGGTGGGTGGCCAGATCCGTGTGGGCTGCTGCTTCTGGTTGAACGGGGTTGTTGTCGAACCGGACTAGACGAGATTTGGGCGGGTTGGCACTGTTGGCTGCTAGAAAAGGGGCTAGCCGGATCTGGAGAGAAGATGCACTCGACGGTTCTGGGAAGATTGCGAGGGCTGCTGAACTAGAGAGCAAGAGGCGGCTGGCAGGAGGTGACAGAGGCACCCATGGCTGTCGTCTGGAAAAATTCGGAACATGCCGGAAAATCCTGCGACCAATGACGAGAGACAGGGCTGTGCGGGCAAGGGCGGTGACTATGGCACATCACGAAACATGTCGCAGACGGGCCGCCAACGCGCCACAGATGGGCTGCAGATGAGCCACAAGCGAGGGTCGCAGGTAAGACGAATGTTAGATATGAGATAAATAGGATTACATTCCTATAATGCCGGGATTTACCCTAGATATGAAACCGTTAGCAGCTGTCTATAAAAGAGTGATTGTGTACATTGTAATGAGTGTGAAAAAAAGAGAATAAAAAGGATGAACTTTTTTTTTCCGTGGATGTAGGCTAAGTCGAACCACGTAATTCTTGTGTGTTGTGTTTATTTTTTGTGTCTTCATGGTATCGGAGCAGGGGACGAATTCCAGTATCGTCATTTACCAATTGGAAGAAATGTGTGATTGTGCAATGGCAGAAACGACGATCGCTCTAGCAGAGTCGGCGAAGGTCCTCGACGAGCAGCTCGCGGAAGTCCTGTAAGAAAAGAACAACTCATTAGTCGTGAAGGGAGAAGCAACAAAATATGGGAATCCGGGCTATAAAGCTTGTTGAAGTTCTTGATAATAAGAACTATTCGATTTGGAAACGATGGATGGAAATTGAACTTAGTGGCTATGGCCGGATCGAGCATATCACTGGGGAATCGGCACCACTGATGAGACTCTGAAATGAGCTCATTTTGCGTAGTATTTCATACCGTTTTACGCATATAAACACTCATAATCCACACTAATCTATGTTTATTTGCCTTAGGTTGAATCCAAGGGTCATACATTGTACTTTGATGCAATTCTGCAGTATTTTGGGCTCAAACCAGCAGAATTCCAACACCATGTCCATCAAGCCGTAAACTGGGCTGCTCATTACAAACCAGACACGGACAGCATCGAAAATGGGCCAAGCTAAAGGCTAGGAAACTCATGAAGAAGCCCAACTTCACTTGAGCTAAATGTCATTACACGAACTAAGTGTTTTGGGGGGAAAAATGGAAGCATCCAATGCCTAAACCAGGGGTCTTTTGGTAACTTCGGAAAAAGGATCCCTCCCGACAAGGGTTAACTACACGAAGAGTCCAAAAAGACACATTACATTCGATACACTCCTCCGGACAGAATTGAAGAAGAAGAGACAAGGAAGGGGGGACCA
>JAOYMZ010038563.1:0-15518 GCA_025802335.1 Pinguicula primuliflora | reverse complement strand
GGTAAACAACCTCGGATTTGCGTGTCTTTGATATCATATTACTCCCCTTAATAGTTTTTGATAAATTATTTGTATATACATTCATGTATACTGATATTTATTATTTTTAGTCATTTAAAATTATTTATTTGATTAATATATGCAAATAAAATCAAATGAATTTGCCGGCGGCTTTACGCCGCCTAGGAGGCCGATTTGACCGCCCAGACCGCCTAGGATGCACCTAGACCGCCCAGCGTACAGGTAGCGCTCAATGCTTTCTCGAACCTTGCCTGGTATAAACATCACAATAGATACTGTGAGAAATAATCGAAAAAATGTTACTTGGTAAGTGCAATAGCATAATTTAATGATGATAGTGCGTCTTTTTTCCCAAGCATTAGCTTTCTAGCACAGGGCTCCAAAATAGCAAATCTTACAGAATCCACACTTTAGTTTAAACAAACCAAACAAAAATAAACGTCCACAAAGCACAGAGTATTTTTCCCTTGGCTCGAAAAGATTCCTGTGGACTACTACTCATGCCATGCCTGTCAATTAACCAGCAGGATAAGAATGTATTAAATACTAAATGAGTTGAGATGCTCTTTGTAGCTTCAGCTTAAACACTAGACAGACAAATCCCATCCCCTGATTTGTATACTTTTGACTTTTCGTGAATCTTAATTGTGTTTCATCCCAGTATTATCAACTTCCAAGTTCTGTGTCATGCTTGCCAAATTTTCGAGCCCAGAATGTTAGAACCAGATTAATGATGTTAGGTCCAGGAAGGTAATACTGACCATTCAAGTGTTGTGAATCAATCGTCACGATTACCATCCTAGACTTAAGATCATTAATCTGATTATAACATTCTGGACCATAAAATTTCTCGCCAATACTCTTTCCCCCCAAAAATGTTCTATGCCATTTTACTTGGTCCTAATTTGCAGCTAGACTAAACTGGGACTTGAGAGACAGATAAGCCAATTCATCTGAGTTACTAATCTGGAAATATAGCCAGATCAGCTTGAATCTTGATCGTATCGAGGTTAGAATGTGTGCAGTGAGATACTGCATACTATGTAGTGCCCATGTGGAACTGCAGGATTAGTGTGATAGGGACGCCGGTGTTCAACACATTTGTGGGCCCACATACCGACCAATCCTGCAGTATCACATGAGTACGGTATGGTACAGTGCACACGCCCCAAATCCTTAGAGGACAAATTTGGTTGAATAAAGATGGTAGAAGAATCTAACAAATCCGATGGTGTTTTCCAATAGTAATAAGCAACAAGACTTGAGATATCAATAACCAAGAGATGTATTTATACAGCTGCGTCTAGTTAAGTTACTTTTCCATGGATTCATAACAAGCAGAACAAGTCACACATTACAAATGGAAATTGGAAAATCAAGATTCGTGGAGCACCCCAGCAGTAGATGATACTCTCTTTCACAGAGATTCATCACCATGCTTAGTTTGTGCATAGTATACTTTAATAGAAGAAGTAACATATAGGAGCTCTCATGGAGAAGATCCCAAGCTTCCTGCTTCCGATCTTCTCATGATTCTCAGTCTCTTGCAGGATGACATGAACATGCTGCAAAACATAATTGCAAGATCATGAGTGTAACACAAATTTCATCTTAAGATTTTAAGTGTTGTTCAATTGTGTACTTACTCCCATGGGACATCACCAACAAGCATCAAGTCTCCATCTTTATCTTCATAAGCAGGTGCATATTCTGATCCTTTGTAACCTTCCCTCTCAGAGTACTCCCCTGATCAGGAAACCAAAATCACCTCCAATTATCAGAAGGAAATCTCAAGAAATAATTGCTCCATTAAAGGAAAATGCCCTATACCTATGGAGAGCTTAAACATGTTTTCCAGGGCTTCGATAAGCTCTGCATAGTAACTGTAAACTTTCAGATCAATCTTTCTGAGGTATGGAGCACCATCCATGCTCACTTTCACATATATCCCTGGTTCTGGATCCATCTTATTAACCTGGAAACTGTTTTTCCGGTAAGACCTCACCGGAGGCCAACCCACCATATGTGCACTGATATCAAACAACCATGTTGAACATATCAGTTTCTTACAGTGTCAAACCGAAGAGAACATCCATCAATCAGAAACAGTCGTATTGGAAGTACCAAAAGATTTACCAAGTGCATAACATAAATCAAGCAGGTTATCAGCTTTATTTTTTTCATACATTATCATGAAATAAGCTTACTTCATTGCTGGTGCAGTTCCTTGCTCAGCAGAAGAAGCACCATGAGATCTCCCGTCCACGGCCGACTCCGGTGAGGCTCTCTTGTTATTCTTGGTCGAAGACGAAATGTCTTCACCTTCATTTGTACCAGGCAAGCCCAATCTCAGCTCAGTAGCCATAAAGTTCAGATCTTTCCCCATTATTTCCTCCATCTTCATCCCTAAATCACTCATCATCAAACCCAAGTTCCTCAGAAAACTTCCGACGACTCCCTCCAAACAGCCCGAGCTATCGAAATCAATTTTTTTTTCCGCTGGGAAATCAGGTGAACTCCAGAAAGGTCAAGAAAAGAAGGTGTTTTATAGGTAGTGATGATGACCTGTGATCTTGCACATTGTTCTCGGTATCTTGGAAGGCCTTAATTTGGGACAAAGGAAGGTTTAGGTGTCGGCAGTATTTGCAGCAGGTTTGACGCATATGCTCCTGCATCTGGGGGCATTAGAGGGACAAGCTCAGCCGCCCATATGGAAGAGTTTTCCCTCAAACATCAACGGTCAAAATGTGTTTCGGTGGGTGAATAAGGAAAGGATTTGGAGAGTATACCGTCATAAAAGAATTTTATAATGTGCATTCGCCTCGTGACACTGTAGGATTGATCGATCAGAAGTCCCGCACAAAAGTGTTAAATATCGGATCACCTGTCACAAAAGTGTCACATATGCATTGTACGCTATACAATTTTTTTTTCACTGTACGTCCCTTTAACCCATAAAGAAGGGATCGCCCCCTGTGATAGAGAAATTCTCCGCTCAATTTTAACATACCTTCTTCAATTCTAATTTTAACAATTGAATTTTAATTCAATAATTAATATTAAAAATTCCGCTAGACCAAAACTTCACGACGACAAAAGATGAGGTGAGGATGATAACCCTCGTCCCCAAAATATCCAACGTGCGCATTGCGTTGCGGCACGATAAAGGAAAGAGACATCAAGACGAAATAAACAAAAATAATTGAGAATTCACCAGTTCCTACTCCATTTAGTGATCTTGGGAGGGAGAAGTCGACATTTGATTATCTTTACGAATTTTTGAAGTCATGGTCAAAATTGCTGTAGTCATCCAAATCTGAACTATCATTGTAATAAATTTCGTCGTCGTTATCACTATCTGACTTCGACATAGAGTTTATCAAATTTGGAGAATGATGAGTCTGATCGATTATTCTCTTGCCGGAGCGAAATCCAAAGACTGATTGAGCCCCCGAAAGAGCAGCAGGGATAGTGGAGGCAGGCTGAAGCAGACTGGAGGAGACTGCCTCCGAAGCCGCCGGAACGGGGAACGGATGGTGTAGCAGACAGCAAATTTCGCCCAGTAATAGCGATTTGCGGAGATGCTGTAGCTTAGAAGTCGCAATCGAAGCAGATGAAGTCGCCATTTGTAACGGCGGTGAGATCTTCTCTTTTCATCTATGAAGCGGACATTAATTCTCAACATATCAGAATTCAGAATTCTTGTTTTTGGTTTTGTAAGTCAAATTCGGACCATTTCCCCTCCACAGTCCGGTTCGTGAGCAAAATTATGAATAACGGTGTCAAAGTAGGGCCAAAATTGGAATTAAGTGACAATTTTAATTTGAGCCCTTGGATTGAAATCCAATGTGTTAGATTACAATTGAGTATAGGAGCTCAATATTGAGCACCCTATTATTAAGTATTGGAGAATTTCCCTCATTTATTATTGATGCTTAAAATATTAAAAAAAAGGTGAGTTAGAAAATTCGATACCATAATAAAAAATGGGCGCAAAAAACACAAGAATACAAACCTACGGAAGGTGATAAAAATGAGCATTAAATATGAGTCACAATTTAAACTAAGAATAATGTTATTTATATACACTTTTTAGAAATCATTTGTTGATATCATGATTTGTCAACAATTTTAGGGTTTAGGGTCAACAATCGCAACAACAAAAAAATAATTGATAAATAATAAAAAATATGATTGTTGACAAAAAAAAAATAGTATTTAAAAAATGTGTATAAATAATGTTACATATACAAAACTAATCACATGCTCTAATGTGCTGTTATTCTGATTCTTAATCCAATTTTTCTGTACCAAGCCTCGTGAATTAAGGTGTTTAATGTGGTGGTTGATCATGTGGACCTTTCCTGGTTTCGCTGCATTTAAACTCCTTTTCTTCGGGAGGAAACGGGGCAAATAAGATTTATTCTATATATTTCTATATATTAATTTTCAATTATCCAATTTATATTCCTGAGTTAAATTCTTGAATGGGTTCCATTTATTTTTGAACGAAAATATTTAAAGATTCTTCTACTTGAATGCTATGAAATGGTGAAATGATGGAGAAATGCTGTACAGCACCATCCCTAGAGCACCTCCAGCACACTCTCACTCACATTGTAATGTATTGGGTCCCATATACACACACACCAACACGTTTGTGTGTGTGCGCTCACACTATAATGTGAGTGAGGGTGTGGTGAGGTGTGCTAGAGGTGATGCTCTATAGCATTTCACGAAATGATAATCATTATATGCCACCAAATGAAACCCCAAGGGGTTGGTCTAGTGGTGGAGGCCTGAGACTTAAGTTTCCAAAGAGGGATGAGGTCTCAAATTCGATCTCCACTGGGTATAAATAATTCTTTGGGGCAATGACCGCGGGCCAAAGGCCCGAGACTTATACCTGATTCATGTGGAGGTGTCGCTTTGCATGGATCCCATGAATTAGTCAGACCAAAAAATAGTTCTGGATGCCATGGTTATCCAAAAAAATATGCCACCAAATGAACTAGTCAAGTAAATTTCATGTGTTTTTCCAGATTAATAGGTTAAATTATACTTATTTTATTATTGTGTGTCGAATCAAGTTTGTCTGTTTAGAAAATGGGTTTGACCAATCCGGTATGCCAAATATATATATATATATATATCGGTTCAAACCACATCAGACAAACCGGTAAACTAAAATTGAGACATTTTATTATTTTTAATATATATTTTACAAAATATATTATATTTATAAATAACATAATGTTTTATAAAATAACACGTCTTAGCTAAAATTAGTGTTCGAGAAAACAATTGGCGGCCCTATGACGTTTTTAGGCGGCACCCAATCGCGTGGGCAAAATGACATTTTTTATTTTTTGAAAAAAAAATAATTTTTAAATGAAAAAAAATCGGCGGCCACTGGCCCAAGGCGGGGCGGTTTTGAAAGTGTGCTAAAACACTGTCTAAAATAAAATCAGTGAATATGTATAGTCCCGATATTGTGGACTGTCATATGGTGCACAATTTTGCACTGCCGTGCACAATATTATAATTGACGATTAAGTCTATTCTCCTTAAGTTAAGTAGTCTTTAATTGAATTTTTAAAATTTTCAGGTCGTAGGGACCGTGCCAAATCATGGGTCTTTTGATCTCCTGTGTATAAGCTTTCCAACGGCATGACCAATTTCGATTTTCGTTGTCGGAATTGTAATATTATGTACCATATGACTAGCCACACGATCATTTCTATGAATACGAGGGACTCACAGTTTTTTTCATGTATTCATTTTGGCTTATTTTATGGGTTTTGGATTTTGAGTTTAAAACCCGAAACTTATGCCTCTCTAAAATTTTAAATAATATAACAAGTAAAAAATTTTGGGTTGTCACCCCATGGGCGAGGCATCCGCCTCGGCGCCCGGAGCGGCCGCCCCATGGGCGAGGCGGCCGTCGCGGCAACCGCCTCACCGGCCCGACCGCCCAGCCCGACCGAACAGGCACGAGGCAGGCGTTTTGCAGTTTAGGGTCATCTAAGCGCAGTGGCGGCCGCCTTCTCAAACACCGATATGTATATGTAATTTAATTTTTTTATCCTGTTTCATTTCAAATATGTATAAAAAATGGTGAAGAAAGCAAGCTAATGAAAGAAAGTTGAAAGATAGAAATATGTGTAAAAAACTTTGATAGTTATCTCAAAATATATCTTTCAAAATGTTCAATGGTAAAATCTCTCAAAATATTCATTAACAGGCCCCTCAAAATATTCCCGATAAAAGTTATTTCACTTTCACAATAAAAAACTTACAATCAAAAGAGAAGTTAGGAAAATAAAACCTTATGTTACACCAGTTAGAATAACATGAGAGAATCTTATCAATAAAAAATAAATGCTCATAGAGGTAGGGAGTAATAAGTGTGAGATATATATTGTACATTTGCAAGTAAATTTATAATTTAACCTTCTTTCTACCAAAAAAATTGTAGTGGTTTAGCTTCTACAAATGGTAAAAATTTATTAAATTTGATTAACTAATTAAAAAAGAGCATGCCTGGCCGGCCAAGGCGGTCTCATATCAACATTTTTGACGGGTTGGGATGGATTATATCCATTTAACCCGACCCAAGCGGTGAATCAATAAAAGTAATAAACTCAACTCAAATCCTAAACAATATTTTTTGATCGCCGAAACTAAAATTTAAGATCATTTACAGAATCACTTCGACATGAGAATTCTAAAATGGATTTGTTTGAGTATGCGACTGATATTTTATATGTGCACCGACAATAAGGAAGATGTCAGAGTGGACATAGCGGAGCGAAGCTCGCCATGACATCTAACTTATGAGGACATAAGTTTTTAAGTGGAGGCCTTAGTAGTGGGGGTTGTGAGGTGGTGCAGCCCCCCGCAATTCGATACAAGATAATTTTGTAATTGAGTTTGTATTAGAATTAAATAAAGACTCTGATTTATAATCCTACTGGACAAGATAATGAAGAAAACCTCTATTCGCTCCGCTGGACATGTCAAACCACTCAAGCTTTGTGTTCTTCTTTTCGTTTTTTTTTTCGTTTTCGATCTAACTCTTAAATTCAATTTTTAGTGATTAAAAGTCACCGAAAATCATTTTCGTTACGGGAATATCAAAAAACGTAAAACGAAATTATCAACGACAAATTCATTCTGCAATAAAATATGAAATTTGTGATCTTTTATCAATTTAAATATTTCACTGGTGGTCGCTATTTTGTTGCACTTCACATGGAGAATGTGTATTCATTCATTAACAGATAAGGTGGTGGGAAATAATGAAACAAAAAAAAAAAAGCAGATGAGATGCTTTTTCTATGTTCTCTAAACAGTAAACTGGAATCTTTTTAACGTGCAATTAGCAGTAATTCCCCGACATAATTATTTTAATCTGTCGTTCTAGAAGGACTAGTAGGACTCTAGTCATATTCATAATATGGACAATTAATCTATGAAGATACCATTTCGTGTCTCA
Source organism: Pinguicula primuliflora (assembly GCA_025802335.1). Lineage (NCBI taxonomy): Eukaryota > Viridiplantae > Streptophyta > Magnoliopsida > Lamiales > Lentibulariaceae > Pinguicula > Pinguicula primuliflora. The sequence goes on along the minus strand of JAOYMZ010038563.1, from coordinate 7,999 downwards.
TCTTTGTACAACATTTTTTCTATTATATCTCACCATGTCTTCTGGCTGGAAATTTGTACAGATTCATAGAACCTGTGGTTTATTTATTTCGAATAGACTTTGGACAAAATTTAGTTACATGACTAATTATATCACTGCAACAAGAACAAACAAGCCAAACAGAAGTAGTATAAGTTGGATTTAGTTAAATGACCTTAGACGAGTTCCTAGCTAGCGTACTGCCATTTGATGGAAAGTTGACATTTTGCATTATTGATGCCTTTGTGACCAAAAAAAATGCCTTTGTGACAAAAAAGATAAATTATTTAATAATTGTTTTTTACATTTATGTTGATATTTAAATAAAAAAAAGGTCGGCTATATAGCTCCTTAAATATCAATATTGTTACCCTTCACTTTAATTTCGGACACTGCCATTGTCCGTTACCGAAATTGATCACACCGCTGGAAAACCTATATACAGGAGACCAAAATCCTCGTGCTTCGATGGATTTTCGGGGATTCCGTCGCCGAAATTTTCTAAACACTAATTAAGGACTGCTTAATCCAAGAGAAAAAGTGTAACGAAATTACCGACGATGAAGTTGTCGGAACTCTGTCGAAGCATGAGATTTTTGGCCTCCTATGTATAAGCTTTCCAATGGTATGACAAATTTCGGTAACGGACGATGACGGTGTTCTGAATTAAAATGGAGGCTAACAATATGAGTATTTGAGGAGGACTATAGACTCCATCAATAAGAAATGAAGGTTAGTAACAAGTGTATGGAGTAAAGAGTGTTCTAGAAAACGTTAGGTGGTTTCTGGACGGTCAGGGGTCGCCCAATACCTATAGGTACTCCTATAAGCGATTTAAGCGGGCGCACTTAGATGACATTTGGGCGGGGGCTTACTTTACTTAGCTATCGTTGGAGATATAACTCAATCAGATGTTTTGTCGAAGGAAGAAAAAAGATTAATGAAGCGAGATGCATTGGACAAGAATTTTGGAAAGTGCATTTTCTCCTCCTAATTTCAAATTTGGGGATTTCTCAGCTATCGATAAGGAGATTTCAAAATCCAATCGGCCACACATTCGATCAGCCTCAAGACAAAGGAGGTGATTGGGACAACAGTGATTGCGAGACCAATGATCATTACAATTAAAACAAAGCCCCCGAGAACGACGATCAGCCTGTTCAGTAGCGAATAACTGACAAATGGCACCGGCAGTGGAATGTCCAGAGGGGCCACCGGAGCCATGTCTCCATGCGGTGGATTCCAAGGATAATGGGTGGGTCCATAAGGTTCTGCCCGGATCACCTCATATTCACGCGCCAGAGCAAAGGCGTGTGCCAACGACCCCAGATGATGAATATTCAATTCACGATCCAAAGGGGGCTTCAACCCAGCGATAACATAGCCACCAAATCATACTCTCGAACACCAACAACTTGAGTCAAGAGTTGTTTGTATTCCACTTGGTACGCCATCACAAAGGTCTTATGGCGAAGCTTAGACAAAATACCCACTGGATTCTGATAAAACTTCGGATCCAAGCGATTGATGACTTGGGAGAGAAAGTCATCCCAGATAGTGAGCATGGCGTTATGCTTCATATAACAAAACCAATCGATTGCTTGGTCCTCAATGTACACGCAATATAACGGAGCTTGAGGTCATCAAGAATATTATGATGAGCGAAATACTCGTCAATACGAAAACTCCAACAATGAGGATCGAAGCCATCAAACTTCGGGGCATCAAACCAGAGCTTGGGGCCTGGATGCCAGCGACATCCAAAGCTGAGCCGTAGGCCAACGGCGATGGCGGCGCACGTCCGAGGATACCACCGAGCGGTGTTGGTCGGTAATTGGATCTATTGTTGAGCACTGCTAAATTGGCAGTGATTGCATTTAAAGTGGCATCCGTCCTAGCCATGAAGGCTTCAATATCGAACACCAGATTGGACAATGTCTCTAATTTGGACTCCAAATCAGAAGAACAACTGGATTTGCTGGGGTCTGTAACACGAGGCATGTTGCAGGAAGGTAGAGATCGGAACCAGAGCACCAAATGATAGGATTTTTTATGATGAAGAAGTAATCACCACACTTAAAGGTCGTGTGGGGAGGAGAGACGTCACAAAGAGAGGGAAAGGGGCTTTGAGAATTTAGGAAGAATGAGAATAATAACTTTCATTCATAATCCCAAAAAATATTACAACTCTAACTTAAATAGAAAATAATTCAAAAGATAATGGATTCCCTTGACAAGAAGAAGTCTTATTTAATCCTAATTAATAATTAAAGTAATAATTAAATCCTTACTAAATTAAAGATAAAGCAAAAACTACTAAATTATCGCACAAATATCCATTCTGCCCACGTCATGGCTTGTATAGCCCATAATCATCGTATCGATAGTTGGACTTTGGTGGATGCATCATGCGTCGTGGTGGAGGTGACTCATCAATCGTAATGTCTGTAACAATAAGCCATTTGCTGGGGACACAGCTGCTGAGGACAGGAAGATTACTCATATATATAGGATTTTTCTCATATGTATAGTCTTATATGTACAGCCAAAACTACAATCCATTCTTGCCACCACTTGACGTCAAAATTGATTGCATCATTAGAAAGGTCATGCATATGAGATCAAAAACCTCATATTTCGGTGTGGTCCCGGCGACTTTATCCCCGAAAATTTCTAAAACCCTTTCCCCTTAGGTTAAGTTTCTAAAACCCTTTCCCCTTAAAATTTTTAAAATTCTTTCCCCTTTCCCCTCAAACAAGTATGGGTTGTACATATAAATGAGTATAAAATAAAATCATATAAAATACGATCACAACTTATAAATGAGTATAAAATAAAATCAATAAATCTTTTAAAATAAAAAATTCTAAAAAACTAATTATGTATTTTAAATATATAAAATATTATATATAATTGTTTTATTATTGAGAAGCAAAAATGCCAACAATGTATGTGGGCACACGATATCACGACAAGATCAATATGATGGTCCCTGAGAGGCGATTATTCCCACGACCAAATAACCAAGAATAGTTCACGTCCCCTCTCACATACGTGTGGGTCGGGACCCATAGCAACAACATGTGAGTGGACGTGACTTAGTTGTGGTTAAAAAGTCGTGAATTTTATCAATTTCCTGGTCCCTGAGTGGTGTGGGGCCCATCATATATTGACAACCAACCAACTGCTGACAGGCAAGTCAGTCATAGTGTCGCGTGTCCCAAATTTTCTAGACCTGAATTGGGTGCCGTATAGAGGTCAAAAGTGATACCACACCCATGAGAGGGGCCATGAGTTAGATGTGGGATGGACACGGCACCGATTACACGCACCGGATGTGTGTAGCAGCACACACATACATTAGTTGATGTGTGTGTGGAAGAAGGAATGGTATTTTAGCGGTGCGTGAAATACGGCGCCCTATATAATTTTTGGGGATGGAAGCGTACTGAACAATTACACTCCTTAGTTCTTTCAAATCGATCATACATTCCATAAAATTAATGATATGGACATATGAAATTCATGTAAGGGCGGATTCAGAAAATGAAAATTGGAGGTGATTATTTGATAAGCCTCATATTCTGGTATAGTCTTGGTGGCTAAAAACCTTTTAAGAATTACTTAATCCAAGGAGAAATAGATTTAGAAATTCTCGTTTATAAAGTAGCGGGAACCGTGCCAGAACATGAGGGTTTTCATCTCCTATGTATAAGCTTTCTAATGGTGCGACCAATTTCAAAAATGGGTATGACACACAAAAATTATGCATGGATTGTGCACACAAGGATCAAGTGATAAATAAGTAATTACAAAACAAGATGTATACAGGGGTTTGGCGAAATAAGATTTTAATTGGGTGACCTAACACTATATGTTGTCGAAATTGACCGCACCGATGAAAAGTCTGTAAGTAAGATATCAAAATTTTTCATTCTTCATAGCTGGAAATTTCTAAAACCTATAAATGACTACTTAACCCTAGAAAAAAAATGTAATAAAATTTACGGTGAAGGAATAGCTGAAATTGTTCCCATACTTGCGAGTTGGAACTTGTAGACTTTTACTGTTTTAGAGTTTATATGCTTTTTTTCTTTCTTGAGTTTGGAGTTGAACTTGCTTGGATGGATCATCATGCATAATTATCCTTTCATTTGTGGACTCTCAACTCTACAACACTCCATAAAAGAAAATTTTATCAAAAAATGCTATCTTCTCTTTCAAAAACAACGGATTAGCCATTGATAGTCTTTGATTGAGTAAGGAATTGCCCGAAAATAGTGATTCATTTTGGACATTATTTTTTTTGGTTTCTCCATTTGTGTATCTCTTCAAATATAGACGAGCAATAATGGAGAGTATTGACACCCGTTGCACTAATTGTTTATTGAAATAGCCATTGAAATTTAGCGATTGGAGTAAAATAGACATTTAATTGACATCTTTTTTTCAACTCCTCCAAGAAAAACAATTTTTTTTTTATTTTTTCTATTCCTTTCCTCTTCCCTTATCTTCTTCTTCTCCACCTTTCTTATTCTTCTCGACAACTCATCTTTTTTTATCTGCAACTCACTCATTCATTAACTATGGTCTAGGTATATATAGGGAATTTTTTTTGGCTGTGGTGCTTCGGCTCCCCCAAGCACCTATATGATCCGTCCATGAATTCATGCATACCATATTTACTATGCATGCTTTTTTTAGCAAATCAGATTTAATTTCATTAATCAAAATTAAGTATGTACATAAGTATTTACATCCTCATCCTCATTTCACCAGAACTCGATCATGTGCGCAGTTCTTGCTTCCCGTTCCCAATCACTCATCGTGTATTTCTGAAATATTGCAGAGCAAAATTCCAAAATTATCAGCTTGATCCTATAGATTTTCTCTTGAATCTACTGGATTTTGTGCTCGAAGGTTGATTGATTTCTTCCAATCCAAATCGCCCACAAGACAGATGATCATACACCTTTCCAGAAACCACGATCTTTACTCCGCTTTGGGAGATTCATGTGGATTTCGAAATTCTCCCACATATCTTCAACAAATTGGATTGTTCGTCCAAGAATCCACCTATAGATTTCTTCCCAGATATGGCTTGCAAAGGTGCATGCGAAAAATAGGTGAGTGACAGTCTCCTGTTGCGTGTCATAGAGTTTACAGCATCCATCTTCACCCACATTAAAACCCCTTCTAACTAGATTGTCTTTGGTAGGAATTCGGTTTTGATGTAGTCTCCATACGAAGGAGATTTCCTTCAGAGGGGCCAGTTTCGACCATAATTAGGCCAGGTGAGATGTATCTGGCGATTCATCTTCTTGGCAACGCATAATTTCAGCAACAACTGATTTGGAGGTATAGTTTCCATCACTCAAGTGTTTCCATAGCCATATGTCTTGCTTATCTGATATGAGAGAGCATTCATCCGTTTTGTGTTCTATCTCATCTAGTTAGCCGCATTCTGCAACAGAGAGGAGACAGACCCATTCCCACCTCCAGGTATGTGTTGTTTATTCAGAGTCTTCCTTTTTTTCGGCAATTACCACAAATTTATCTCCTGCAACGTGATAGAGATTAGGGAATAGGTCGCATAACCTATAGCTTCCAATCCAATGATCTTCCCATAAATATGTATATTTCCATCACCTAGCTGTCGTTTTAAAGATTTCTAGAACCGTTCACCCATTCGGATGAGGTGGAGAAGGATTCTCCACCAATTTGAGTATTGTGATAGCCTAATGTTTGGGCCTTCATAGAGGAGAACCCAATATAAATCTCCATACTTGCATTTGAGAATCTATTTCCATAGTCCCTCTTCTGCATTATCTAGCCGTTTCAACCCCATTTCCCAATCAAAGCATCATTGAATATAGCTAGATCTTTTATAGCCAAGCCATCGTTCTCAATTTCTTTACAGATTGTGGTCCAAGCGACCCAATGTATCTTGCTTCCCTGCTGTTGAGAACTTGCCCATAGGAATTTTGAGAATAGTTTTCTCAAATTTTTTATAACAGTCTTAGGTGCCTTGTAAGTTGAGAAGAAGTAGACTGGTAGGCTTGTTAGCACACTCTTAATTAGGATGATTCTCCCCCCAAATGACAGGAAACTGTTCTCCCAGCTAACTAAACGTCTTTACACTATGTCTAGCATTGGTTTCCATATGCTATATCTTGCTGGATTCTGCCCAATCGGCAAGCCTAGAAATGTGATTTTATAAAAAAGTTATAAAGTGTTTGCAATTAAAGTTTTATTGTGTTAAAAGTCAAAAAAATAGTATAACAAACTGGATATAATACGAAAAAATTGATTGGTATATTGGTATTATCGATTTGTTTATATGAACAAAATTATCTTAAAAGTGAACTTTGAAATAATTACAAAATTGTCACCGATTTAAGACTCATAGAAGCAACTCCATGTGAGCTTTCGACTTTTGGGCTTTTGGGGGGCTTTTCCACCGCTAGAAGCCAAAATTGCAAACAGTTTAAAAAAAGTTTCTGTGATTGAAAAGTCAAAAGTAGTTTTTATTAAGAATTTACAAACATAGATTCAATATCGGACATAGCCAACTTGGTGAACCCACACATACGCAACAACGAGACCTTACCGGGGACGCTGCATTTCAATTTATTTTTTGAGTTGATTATATTTACAAATTATTTTTTTAATTTTTTTATTTATTCAACAAAATATAATTAAGGTCATATAAAACAGGAAGCTCTTAATAAAAAATCCAATGTTCTAGAAGACGGCCGCCGGACGCCTACACGGTCAAAAAGGTCGGACCGCACTGCCTTGGGTCTGATCGGCCTGGTTGGACGGTCCGACCGGTGGGGCGGCTGCCTAGAAAAATGAATTCCATGTGGAGCTTCCATGTTGATTTCTTCGTATTCGGAACGAATTCCTTCTGTGCGAGTGCGTTTGCTCTGAATCTTGCTATGTTCTTGCTTCTGTGCGTTTGCTCTGAATCTTGCTATGTCCTTGCTTCTGTGCGTTTGCTCTGAATCTTATGGGAGTTCTTCCATGGCGATGACTAATTGGCTTGCAAACCAAGTTAAATCCAACATTTGTTGTAATGGGCTTGCAAGATGTGATGAAACCAGCCGCCGGTGTCCTCCATGAAGATGTGTTGATAGCTTCAGAGAGTCAGTTTCAGGGTGGACATGTTGTTGGAGGTTCTGCTTTATGGGAGAACGAAACAAGATTTCCGGGCTGCAAATGCCAACTAGAAAAACTTTTTTTTGTTTTGTAGTCTTTGAATCTGTGGAAATGGTTTCAATCAAATGTCAATGTTGCAAAATATTTCAGTGATTGATACTCCCCAACTGGTAGCAAAAAAAACTGAAATTGGGTTGCAAGATTGTTTTTCTAAAAAAATGAAGAAAAACAATTCCAGTCGATTGGGTGCCTCCGGCTGCCCCGCCTCCACCCGACGCCTTCTCGTACATAGTAGCGGATCCACCGGGTGCCTAGGGGAGCCCAGGCACCCCAGCCACTCTAAAAAAACCTGATCAATCTGCTTCGAATTTCCCCGATTGAGCTCCAGATACCTCCTTCCCCACGCATCGACAAGGGTCTTGGTTGCCTTCTCCGGCATCTGAGCCCCAGATTCCATTAAATCCCCCATCCAGATAAACACCCAGAAATCTTTGACGAGAAGAAGAAAAACAACACACAAAGTTTGGTCCAATGAGAAAGAATTGAGGGACGAAAATCTAAATTTGGGGCAGAATTGAAGGTATTTTCTCTTGATATGGTATTAGGTCGCAAATGGAATGATGCTATTAGTGTTACGATGTGTGGAAATCTTTCGGCGATTTTCGCATTAAATGTTTATCTTGCCCATTCGCTCACTTGATGCTTTCATCTGAAGGGAAATATTTGTTTGAAGGAGTTCAATAATGTTATTTAATCTGGAGAAAGAACAATTGCTTAATGAATTTCCTATTCTACTGCCTATATCAATTAAAAATAGTCA
>JAOYMZ010038552.1:0-15519 GCA_025802335.1 Pinguicula primuliflora | reverse complement strand
ATAAAAGTATGATTTCAAGCAAATATTATCATTTAAATGAGAACAAAAATGCATATGAATTGGACTCATCAGCAACATGAAAGAGAGGAAAGAGATTGTATTGTACCTATTTTGTATCACAAAACGCTGTACGTCAATTTTATCATGCATAGTGGACAAATAAGTTCAGCTCACCGTCGTTTTATTCAGGTTTGTTGGTTTCTTGCCGCGTTTAACATTTAAAAACATATTGCAGAAGGATCTTCATGAAACACAAATCCATGTGCTTATGTCTCTCACAATCTTTCAGGCTACATATGTATATAGATATGGACAGGTGCATAGATCTTATATCTGAGAACTAGCAACAAACAAGTCATGTAAAACATCTTCATATCCACAAAAAATATACTAAGTGGAATAATCTTTAAAAATGTCACACCAACGATTAAGATTATAATTCGAGAACATAAGTCATTAATCGAGAGGCAGCAATGGAAATTTATGTTTGGTAAATAAACAATGCAACCGTCATTTGTGCCTCAAATATTGCACCCACTTCTGCCAGGGATTTTGTCTCTTACCATCTGCCTCACCAATGCTGATGAATCTCCAGTGGATGCCAATATCCCCAATGCGCCGGAGTTTCGAGGATCAAGATCGATAATTCTCTCGACAACTTTCTTGGTAAGACACCGATCACCACTGTCTATGCACCCTCTGAGGATTGCAGACCACATATCAGCATCTGCCCTGTAGAAACCCAGGATTGTAGCTGGATTTCTCTGTAAACAAATGAAGAACGAAAGTAAAACGAGAGCAAACTAAATAACCGCTCTGTATATTTTCGAAGTGAATCAATGAATGTTCAGTTCTTCCTATATATATACAGAGACTCAAACTGACGCTTATACATACAAATGCGTCTATAAATAAAAAGATTATAATGCCCTCTAAGTACAAGGACTATAATGCCCTCTAACTGTCAAAACTCGGTTATCTTCAACACGCCCCCGCAAGCAAAACCGAGGTGAGCATCACAGAGGACAAGCTTGGATCGCAGATAATCAAAAGGACCTACTGCTAAAGATTTGGTAAACAAATCTGCAACCTGTTCGACAGAGGAGACATGAAGAGGGAGCACAAATCCAGCCTTAAACTGATCATGTGTAACATGGCAATCAATCTCTATATGCTTCGTTCTCTCATGGAACACGGGGTTACTAGTCAGATGTAAAGCTGCCTTGTTATCACAATGTAATGGCATAGGCAATGGAGGATGAATCCAAAAATCAAGCAAGATATAGCTGATCCAAAGTAGTTCACAAACAGTCGCTGCTAGACTGCGATACTCAGCCTCTGCTGATGACTGTGAGAAAGTCTATTGCTTCTTTGATCGCCAGGAAATCAACGAGTCTCCAAGGTACACTGCATATCCTGTTAGGGAGTGGCGTGTGTCTGGGCATTTCGCCCAATCTGCATCCGAATAAGCACGCATAGTGAAAGTCTGCTGAACTGGGTAAAACAAACCGAGTGATGGGCAACCCTTTAGATACTTGACTATATGCAGAGCAGCATGCCAATGGTCAGATCTGGGATGCTGCATATACTGGCTAACTTGTTTCACGGCATATCCAATGTCCGGTCTGGTGAAACCAAGATAAAGTAATCGACCTACAAGCCGTCTATAGGGCTCAGCATCTCGTAGGAGTTCTCCTTGTGCATCAGAAAGTATGAGACCAGGTGGGAGAAGGGTTTCCACCGGTTTGCATTCACTTAATCCTGTATCCTGGATAACATCCAAAGTATATTTATGCTGATTAATGTAGATACCTTGCACAGAACGGAGCAATTCAAGGCCAAGGTAGTACTTGGCTTCACCCAAATCTTTGATGGTGAAAGCTATATCCAATGACTCCCGAACTTCTGACAAAACTTGAGCATCAGTTCCTGTCAAAAGAATATCATCAAAATATACTAGTAGGGCTGCGAAAGAGGTTGTTGTCTGTCGAGTAAAGAGACAATTATCAGAAATTGACTGCGTGAATCCCAAACCGAGTAGGTGTTGTGTGAGCTCAATATTCCATTGTCTGGACGCTTGCTTCAATCCATATAAAGATCGGATAAGCTTGCAAACTTGCCCAAGTTTGGTGCTGGAATAACCCGGGGGTATAGCCATATAGATTTCCTCTTCAAGGATTCCATGGAGGAACGCATTGTTTACATCTAACTGGGATAAGGACCAGTCATTTGCAGTTACAATGGATAGAAGAAGACAAACTGTGGTAACCTTGGCCACAGGAGAAAAACTGTCAAAGTAATCCACTCCCTCCACTTGATCATATTCTTTGGCTACCAAACGAGCCTTATACCTTGCAACACTGCCATCAGGATTTAGTTTCAATTTGTATACCCATTTGCAACCGATAGGTCGCTTTCCATGTGGCAAATCAACCAATTCCCAGGTATGATTTTCATCAAGAGCTCGTAGCTCTGCTTGCATAGCTTCCACCCAGGATGGATGGTGTTGTGCTTGTGCATAGGTTGAAGGCTCGGGAGATGTTGAAAGTTTGGTGAGAAAGCAAACTGCCTTTGGAGTCAGATGGGATGAAGTTATGTAGGGAAATGTAGGTGGTGTGCGTGAGTTGAGTTGTTCAGAAACACTAGGGAAAGCTGTAACACAGTGAGAAGAACAGATATAGTCCTGCAGATAGGAAGGTTGTTTGAATGAACGCTGGCTTCGGCGAGGTGGTGAAGAAATCTGGACTAGGGATGTATCTGCGGATGATGTAGAGGAAATAGGTGAATCAGTATATGCAGGAGAAGAAATATCCTTTTGAGAATTTATGTCATCTGGACTTTCATGCATAGCAGATATATTTGGAGTAGCAGGATTTGGACTGGAAGATGGAACATGTGATTCTGGGAGTGGAGCTGAAGTGGAAGCAGAAGAGGAAGGTTCCAATATAGGAGCAGAATGAGGTGTATAATCATCAACAGGATCAACTAAAGGTCCCATATCATCAGTGACAGAAGAATTCTTTTGTATAGAGTATGGAAAAATATGCTCATAAAATTGGACATCACGAGAGGAGAATATCTCTCCAGTGTCAATATGATAAACGCGATAGGCCTTTTTGGAAGTAGCATAACCCACAAATATACACTTGAAAGATCGGGGTGCTAGTTTGTCCTTGTGGGGTAGAGTGTTAGAGGCAAAACACAGACATCCAAAAGTCCGCAGATTGGAATATTTTGGATGTTTTCCTGACAGCAGTTCATATGGAGAATGCCACTGCAAAACTGGAGTTGGAAGGTGGTTTATGAGATAGGTGGCTGTCAACAGGGCCTCCCCCCAAAATTCAGATGGTAAAGAAGCTTGAAAAAGCAGGGGTCGTGTTATTTCAAGCAAGTGTTTATGCTTTCTTTCCACTAGACCATTGGACTGAGGCGAATAGGAACAAGTTGTTTGATGCAATATGCCATGGAACCGATAAAGTGCCTGGCATTTGTGATTGGAGAATTCTCTCCCATTATCTGAACGGAAGGCTTTGATGGATGCTGAGTACTGAGTTTTAGCCATATTTATGAAGAAACTCAAATGATCATATATCATGGACTTGTCACGCATAAGGAAGATCCATAAACCCCTGCTATAGTCATCAACAAGGGTTAGGAAAAACTGGGCTCCAGAATGACTAACTGTCTTGTATGGCCCTCAAATATCCATATGAATTAAGTCAAAACAATGCATCTCTTTAGAGGGGGAAAGAGGGAAAGGTTGTCTATGCTGCTTTGCAGCATGACAGATATCACACGGACGTTTTTCAGAAGTAACTGACTTAAAACTGATAGGCAAATGTTTCAAGACTTCAAAGGATGCATGACCTAATCGTTTGTGCCATGTAAAAGAATCTGTCATAGTTTGGACACTCAAACCAACAACAGACATGGTAGAGTTATTACATTCTGGGACAGAAAGTTTCAAAGCTTTTATTGCTGAGTTACAAATGAAAGAAAAAGCAGCAAATGCATCCGGACTGAGTGGAGTGATGTCCAGGATGTATAGATCGTTGTGTGCATGTCCAATGGCTAGAACTTTAAGAGTGATCTGGTCCTGTATGAGGCAGAAAGAACCAAGGAAAAGAAGGTAAACACGAGCTGATTTTATAAGTTTGCTGACAGAAAGCAGATTGTATTTAAAAATAGGCACATGAAGAACATCGAAAATGACCAAAGATGGGTTTAACAGAACACTTCCTATGTGTCTTACTATGGCTTTGCTCTCGTCGGGTTGCTGAACTAAAGCACCATTATCCTCAATAAGCAGATGATCAGCAAATAAGTTCAAATCACAACACATATGGCTTGACGCCCTCGTATCAATAATCCAGGATCCATATTTGATATCACTTAAAGCAGTCATAGAACGGCCATAGATAGTACCTGAGTAGGTTCCTCCAAAATGAGCAAAACTTGCCTCGGCCGCTCCCTGCTTTCGTGTTATTTGCTTGCTCACTTCACATCTTACTGCTTCTCCAAGAACAGCAGAAAAACCTCCAGTTAACCCTGCATCATCAAACTTCTCATGTCTATCCTCTAGAGGATGACTTTGCACAACAATTTGGTTAGAGATCCCAACAGCATTAGCAAACTGTTTCATGGGGGGATACTGTTTTGTAGGAGGGTTATTCCCATACTTCTTGACATACCAGTCCTGTAATCCAGTGAGTTTGAAACAAGATTCCTTCAAATGTCCAGTTGCTCCGCAATGTGTACATTTCCTACCAGCCTTCCAAATTTTATACTCTTCTCTACTCATATTCTTCAGTTTATCAATAGACATTACAGACGAATTTTTATGTGCAAAGTTTCGACTCAACAAGGCCGTATTCTCAGTCACATTGGCAACTATAGGACTGTGTTCAGCAACATGATAGCTCATAGGAATTTCTCTCTTAGCTTCTATCTTTACAATCATCGAATAAGCTTTATTCAAGGTTGGTAACGGATCAGTATTCAGAATTTGTTCAGCTATATTGTCATAGCACGCATTTATCCCCATAAGAAACTGAGTCAATTGAATTCACGCAATCATATCTCGCATAGTTTTTGCAGCTCCACAAGTGCAAACAGGTAAGGGCTCGAGAATATTCAGTTCATAGTATAATGCAGAGAGGCGATTGAAGTACCTCGTCACTGAATTCGGACCTTATTTTAGGGCAGCAATTTCTCATCGCAGGCGATAGATGTCTGGTTCATTGCTCGCACCATATCTCTCTTCCATAATTGACCACAAAAACCTTGCCGACGACGAGGCAAATAGGAAGGCCAAACGCATCTCCCTTGTCATTGACGCCAACAGCCAAGCAGTGACCGTTCTATCCGACCGACGCCATTTGACGTAATTTGGGGATCCAACAACCGGATACGTCGACGATTCATTGATGAATTCCAGCTTACCGCATGCTTCAATGGAGATTAAAATAGATTGACTCCAAGATCTATAGTTGTACTCAGTTAAAGGTGTCGTAACAAGCAGAGATTGCATATTGTCATTCTTGCTTGAATCACCATCGGTAACAACCGCTCCCTCGTTATCAAGAGCGGGCAAATCATCACATTCTTCTTCAGTCAACGCCATAGCTACTTAATTCTGCTCGATTAGTGCCCTAACTCACACAACCAGGCTCTGATACCATGTAGAAACCCAGGATTGTAGCTGGATTTCTCTGTAAACAAATGAAGAACGAAAGTAAAAAGAGAGCAAACTAAATAACCGCTCTGTATATTTTCGAAGTGAATCAATGAATGTTCAGTTCTTCCTATATATATACAGAGACTCAAACTGACGCTTATACATACCAACACATCTATAAATAAAAAGACTAAAATGCCCTCTAAGTACAAAGACTATAATGCCCTCTAACTGTCAAAACTCGGTTATCTTCAACATGCCCGATAAGGAATGTTGTCTAGAAGATCAATGACTTCTTCAAGACGGCCTGCTCTTGCAAGAAGTTCTATCATGCAAGAGTAATGCTTGATCCCGGGATCGATATGGTAGTCGTGTTTCATGATGGAGAACCAGTGTTTTCCTTCTTCGACTAGAACCAGTGTTTTCCTTCTTCTGAGAACACGAAGGCTACTGCAGACTCTCAGGATACTAGAAAATGTCGAAAAATCTCCCTGAACTCCATCTTTGTGCATCCTTTTATATAGTGTTAAAGCCTCCATAGCTTTGTTGTTAGCAACGTATCCAGGGATTATACTCTTCCGCAATACGACACAAGGATTAGAAATGCCATTGAATAACCTTCTGGCCTCGTCTATCCTAAAATCGCATGAGTACCCTAAAATCAATGATGATAGAGAATAGACATCAGGATCTTTCCATGGTGATCAGAAGACGATCAGCACCATCCAGATCACCACATTTCCCATCATATTCACAAGTGAACTTCTTAAAACAGAGTCAAATTCCACATTGTTGACTATGATGCGCGCATGAACTTGCTTCCCTGACTCAACCGGCTCCAGACTGGCAAAAGCCCAATAACTGTTGCCAAAATGAAAGGATCATCGCAGCTGTGTGCGTCACCTTTTTCATGCATCTCCCACTTCATAAGATCCTTAAACAAAACCAATGGCGTCCTTGATCTCCCGTTTCTTGCATTCCCATGAATCATCGTGTTCCACGCAATTCCATTCCTCCATGGCATCTCATTGAACAACTGATGTGCTTCATCCCACGCACTCTTCTCACCAACCCCGAGAGTACTACATTCCAAGAAAACTGATCCCTTTGAGGTATTGAGTGGAAGAATTTGTGCAGTTCATCCTTATTTCCCATACTAGCATACACTTCGAGAAGGGTATTCCATGCAAAACAATTTCTTTGAGGCATTTCATCGAACAGAACTCCAGCATCACTCGCCCCTGCGCAACTACCACATCTGCAAGAGGCGGTTGTCTATGGAGACGGCAGAAAAAAGTGCACCCCTTTTCAGAAGGAGAAGATGGAGTTGTCTTCCTTTCGTAACCGAGCCCTGGGAGTTCAACGGGTTGAGCAAACGAGCGTACGACTGCAATTCTTCAAATTCCATCCAAAAGCAACTGTTCATTCAACTTTTCTTCATTTTACGATCACTGGACTCTAACTAGTTAATTGAAATTTGAAACACACCGGATCAGGAGGGGTCGGTCCCATTTGTATGGGCGCATTAGCCAATATATAATGAATGTGTGGGTTTACACTCTTAAAATGCAAAATACAATGTCAATAGATTAAAACACCATCAGTTTGTAGTCGGTATGAGAGAATTAGCTGTAACACAATTCAACGGTCGGTAATGTTTCCTTTCAACTACAATACTGTTGATCAAAAACATTTTCCATTATAAGAATCCCATTCCCATCCCAGGTTGAGAATGTTCCTTTGTGAACTTTCTGAATGTAACGAAGCAGTAAATAGATCTTAATAATCCCAGACACTAGATTAAGGTAACGTACTACTCAAATACACAATTTCTTTCGGCCACGAGAATCAAATACAGGGTGGCCAAGAGGCAAGAACTTAGAGAGGTAAAAGAATGGGAGGCACGAGGCAAGTGCCACTTGGGGGTTTGGGGTGGGTGCAGTGAGAAATTCATTGTATACTGTGCAATAGTTATGTGATACTGCAGGATTGGTGTGGCAGGTGGGCCGGTGTTTAACACTTTTGCACGGGCCCGCTGACCGACCAATCACGTGGTGGCACGAGGGCACTGCATAATATACAGTGATTATCTCACTGTATACTCCCCAATTCCCGCCACCTGTGCCTCAGATACAAGATCATGAGCATGAATTTGCTTCTTTATCCAATGTCCACCTAGGACCCTATTGTTTGGAAATCTAAAGATTTATTCTTTTGTCTAGAGGAGACAACCCCATTCCATCAATGTGCTAACTTCTTCAGATACTGTAGGCGCTGAAGTATTCCCTTCACCCTGATGCGTATTACAGATGGCTTGTTTACATTCATTGCATGCCAAACAACACCAGATGTCAGCCAGATTGGCCTGTTTCAAATTAATTGAATAGGTTGTTTGCTTTTCAAATGATTAGATTAAGATACCAGACTTGCCTGTCCGTGGAAGAACACACGGCCCTACACTACACTACTCCTTGAACTAACCACCACCACAATTTGGGGCCAGAAACAAAGCCTGAGGAAGGAAGGCAAATAAATAAATCACCCACTAGGACAGGACAAATCCATGTGGTTACTCATGTGCTCTTGTTCATCAATATTTTCCAGCTAAACCAAACATCGAGCACCTGGCGCGCGTATATATAGACGGATAGGTTCAGAGCTCATAAACCAGCAAAAAAAAACCAAGTCTTTCAAAAGCTCCTTCATAAATCATATCCCCCATTAACAAGACCCATGGCTATCCGACAAATCCTCAAACGATCTTTTTCAAACGAAAGAAGATCAGGTTCCTCGGGACATGAAGTTCCCAAGGGGCATATTGCTGTTTATGTTGGGAATGAGAATGAGAAGAGACGATTCGTCATACCTATTTCGTATCTGAACAATCCCTCGTTTCAAGAACTGCCGGTTCTGGCTGAAGAAGAATTCGGGTACCATCATCCATTAGGTGGCCTCACCATTCCTTGCAATGAGGAAATGTTCGTGCATCTCGTCTCAAGAATCAGTAGATCATAGTCACGATCATTAACAATGCATTACTAGTTTTAGAGTAGTGGATAAAAGAATGTCGATCGGTAGTTTGTAGAGAAATAGCGCAGGGAAATGGCGATCGTCGTTTCCTTTTTCTTCTGGTATGCACAAAATTATGCAAATCGAACATTCAATTAAATTTTTATTGTTGAGCATTGTTGAGAAACAAATGTCCCACACCGGATGATGAAGCTAAAATTGGATGATATAAATAAGAAATTGTACAGCAATAGTTAGCTTAAAATACTGCTTTGGGAAGTGTTATCTAACCCAATTTATGTGTTTGGGAAGTGTTTTAAAATACTGCTTTAGGTTTTTAATTTTTTCGGACTCAATTTAATGCTCGAGATTTTTTATTGGATGTTGCCGACTTTAACAAAAAATTGAATCAATCAATTTTATTTAAAAAGTTAAAAATAAATTACAAAATTATCATTAAATAAATTGGTAGCAACAAGTTTTGAAGCAGAGTTATGGAATTTCGGACTCAATTTAATGCTCAAGATTTTTTATTGGATGTTACCGATTTTAACAAAAAAAATATGAATCAATCAATTTTATTTAAAAAGTTTAAAATAAATTACAAAATGAGAAATAGTAGATATCCCAACACAATATTTAGAATTCATCCATACACTCTTATGTTCATGGTTGTACCGTGTCATTATCTTTTATTTTTTTAACTATCTATTATATTTTAATTTAATTTTTAATTTTAATTCACTTTATTACTTTTTTTTAAAATTGAATTTATATAAAAAAATTGCTCAACGTTCATCAAAACGGAAGCTATAATAATTATCAGTGCGTCGTGTAGTTCGATTAGAGATATAGTTTCGACATACTTTATTATTAAGGATTTTAGTTTTTCGGCATCACCGTAATATTAATTATCATATTTAAATAAAGTTTAGTATTTGGGGTTTTTAGAGTTTGAGTTCATCATTTAGAGTTTTAGTTTTTCGGCGGCGGAGCCGTCGTAATATTAATTTTCATCTCTAAACAAAGTTTAACATTTATGATTTATAGAGTTTGGGTTCATCATTAGAGTTTTAGTTTTTTCGTCGTCGTAATATTAATTGTTATCTTTAAATAATGTTTAGCATTTATGGTTAATAGATTTTGGGTTCATTATTTAGGATTTTAGTTTTTTGGCAGCGAAACTGCCGTAATATTAATTATCATCTTTAAATAAAGTTTAACATTTATGATTAATATAATTTGGGTTCATCATTTAGGGTTTTAATTTTTCGGCGGTGAAGCCGCCGCAATATTAATTGTCGTTAAATAAAGTTTAACACTTATTGTTTTTAGAATTTTGGGTTCATCATGTAGTGTTTTAGTTTTTTGGCGGCGAAGCCGCCGTAATATTTATTATCATTTTTGTAAAATATGTCGAAACTATGTCAACTGATATCTCTAATCGAACTACACGACGCGCTGATAATTATGGTAATGTCTATTTCGATTAACGGTAACCAATTTTTCGAATAAATTCAATTTTATAAAAGTTGGAAAGAGAAATTAATTTTAAATTAATATATAGTAAAATAAATAAATAAAAAAGGATGAGTTGATGGTATGGGAACGTGGGGAACAGCTTGTTTTGTTGGAACGTGGGGATACAGGTAGGTTGAACGACAATCAAAACACAAAATCCTTAATAAAACGGCCACTCCAAAATATTCTGGAATAATATTAGGGACATGTAGCAGTGTTCTTACAAAATTATCATGAAACAAATTGGTGGCAAAAAGTTTTGAAGCCAGAGTTATGGAATGGATTAGTTGTTTCAATACTTAATTGACATGGAAAAGAATAGAAAAAGAAGAAAGAAGAAGATTCTAAAAAGTTCAAGAAAAAGTTGTTGTTAGGAAGAAGAAGATAAGTTAGGGGCATAGTGTCACTTATATCCTGCATTCAAGTTAGATATTAGAAGCAAAGTGCTGCCTCTGCTTGTTTATATTTCTCATGCACCAGAGCGATATATATATATGTAGATGTAGTGAGTATAACCAACCACCATGTCCAGTACGATCCCTATAGGGCTATTCATAAGAAGAGGAAATTCGCATTTTTTTGGGCAATTAAGAGATTTCCATTCTACAAAATCAAATATTTATATAAGCAGGTTCGTTCTATATCACAGTCAATGAACTACTACATAATAGCATGATTCAAAACACATATACAGGAAATCCGCATTTTACTTACACTTTTACAAATTTAATACATTTTTAATTTATAAAAGTAATATATAATTTACAAAATTAATTTATTTGGGTGGAAGATAGGTGGAAGGTGGACCTTCCACCCACCTTCCACATTTCTTTTTTCATGGATAACACGGAAGGTGGACAAGACCAGTTCCCACCAAAAAGGGGAGAGAAATTTTTCTCCCCTTATAGATAGCCTAAACAGCAGCAACGGCCATGAAACGTCTGTTCCAAGCGCAGACGCCAAAGAGAAGCTTCTTTAATGAATGTCTTTTTTTTGCAATTCCTTCTTTAGTGAATGTGGATTCAATCTGGTGTTTCTGTTTTTTCATGAATATGCTTCATCTTTTTTCCCCAGTTGGTTATAGAGGGTTAAGCTTCACTCACCATCTACTCAACATCCTCGACCAGCTAATGATCCCAAGGTTTGGCCCTTGAATGGGCTCACACCTCGTGTGTGCATATCAATGTCTGGACGCAATTCCAAGTAATCGAGAGTCAATCTGAAGTATTTGTTGTCCATTCAAACTAATGAATCCTGAATTTTCCCAACCAAGTCTTCCAATGGGCTAGATCTTAGCTCGACGTAGGAGGCCGTCGGAGCAGCCGTAAACACCATGTTCTCCAAATAACCCAGTGGCAACGGCGGACGTAGTCTGAATCTTCAGGTAGGTCACGTTGTGGGGTTCAATCAGGTCCGCCTGAGGTCGGCGCCTCCGCCTTGCACATGTCGTCACTCACTCAAAAATCGAAATCATCTGCATCGACGAGCCAGTGAGAATTTGTGGGCAAAAAGGTTAAAAAAAATAAAGAGTAGATAGGCAGATTACAATCTGATAAGGAAGGAGAGTTTGTAATCTGACGAAAAAAGTGGGTAACCCCTAAGAAATCTAAATGATCGGGGAATGTTAAGTTTCTTAGTGAACAATCTAATCTCCCCATTGTTGATCATATCTGACAAAGCAAACCCTAACGAGGTATTTGAGAGCTCCTACAGTTACAAAAAGGTTAATGAAAATTGGTAATTTGGCATCGCAGTTACCTACATCAAAGTAAAATGCTAGATGTATTTAATTTTTTTTGTACACAGTTAAGTACACACCATAAAACGATGTCGTTTTGTTAAAAAAATGTGTGTATTTTTAACAAAACGACGTCATTTTATAAAGTGTACTTAATTATATAAAAAAAATTATGTACATTTAGCAATCCTCTCCGTCAAATTCATAAATTGATGAACCGTATACTTGGATGGTTGTACAGAATTCACCGAAATGCGCTCAGCTCGACCCTGCGGTCAAGTTCGGTCAGGTTCGGTATCGAGCATTGTGAATTCGTGGTGTCCAATTGGAAGGAGAGCAACTACAGGGCACGACAAACACCCTAATTTCAGATTTGGGTGTTGGCACGACAAACACCCTAATTTCAGATTTGGGTGTTGGCAACTACAGGGCACGACAAACACCCTAATTCGTGGTGTCCAATTGGATGGTTGTACTTAATTTTGACTCGATCACAGAATCCCTCATGACGGTGATACAAGCGACTCGGCATCGAAATTGCAGCACCCGACAATGGCTAGACCATCGGATAACAATGAGAAGAAGGTATCATTGATTACGCTAATTTCTTTGGGCAAGGTAACTTTTTTTTTACTTTGTCCAGATGAGTCTGGGTTGTCCATCAAGAAGCCAGTTGTTGTCGAATCTTATGATGAGATTGTTATATCCGAGCCTCCAGCATCATCCTGCGGTTATTGTGCCTAGACTGCCACCAGTCTATCCTTTACGCCCTGGTAAATTCTGGTTTATCATATTCCACATTATCGCAAGCTTTACCATTACTATAATTTTCTTTTTGTTGGGAGTCTGGATCTGGATGTGTATTTTCAATTTTGTTAAGTTCCTGAAATTTATTAGATTATTTTATTGTATAGTACCCATGGAGGATCTTGACAACAAGAACAGATTTGACACTAAAGATCATCCGATGAGTCAGTGATTCACAGGTTTATCCGAAGCAGTCGAACTATTAAAACTTGCTGCAGCTCGACAGCAGGTATCTGCAAAGCTAATCAGTTGATATTAATTCCTAAAAAAATATTTAGTCTGGTCTGGCTGTGAGTGGGTTGAGAGAAACCCCTTTAGACGAAAATAAATAAAGTAAATAAGAACACCTTATAATAGTATGTTATCCAACTGAAAATGATAAATTTAGTATGTCTGGTGAAGCAGAACATCCGATGTAGAGAAAGCATATCATCACCGTTGGTAGCTGTTTATGCTTTGACTAGGAAATCATGGTTTTGATGTAAAAAAACATATAAGATGTACTTGGTTTTGGAATGTACTCAGTGATCTTGCCATCTGCTTTTATATTATAGTCATCTAGTGTAAATGTAATCTACAATTTAGAGATCACTTATGTGGGATCCTGCTCGTATTCCTGTCTTCCCTTCCTATTTCCACTTGTTTAAAGAATTTCCTCCCGACCCTGGGGTGGGGATATGATTGCGTACATCTTACCCTCCCCAGACCCTACCTAAGGTCGGGATTTACTGGGTACGTTTTGTTTGGTTTCCTCCTGACCATGCATGTGAACTTGCAGGTGCAAGCACACATTGCCAGACCTAGACGGAAGTTAACCCTGATCGACGGATAGCAACAATTGAAAGCAGCATCTGATATGTAGATTTAACCATACTTAGGGAATGAGAGAATACGCCAGCTCCTTCATTTATGTTAACCATACTTAGGGAATGAGAGGCTCCTTCATTTATGCCATTAGTGTGCTCTGAGAAGAAACTTATGCACCATTACGGTAATATTCGTCGGATTACTCTGTTCTTGGTTTCAGATCAACCACAGAACATATGGCATTCCCTGTAGTAAAGTTCTTATGCAGTTTTTGGATGCTATGTTTATAAAGTAACGTGTTGTTTAGGATATCCGGGTGGTCGTTGATAAAAACAAAGAGATGATGAGTTTATATGCGTTTGTTATTGTTGTCCTTCCCTGCCGGTTTGGACCCAGCCATATGCCCAAGTTATGCTATGTACTGTTAGCTTCATTCTTATTGGTGATCGATTATGACGACAAGGTTAATTCATACTTGTATGGATATCGCTATAGTTGGATTGTCATAAGTTCTTGATAACATATGTAGGTCCATGATAAGCACCACCACCTTCTCCTGTTTCTTCTGAGATTCTGTTGCTATCGCAAGCCAGAGATCTATTTCTGTTGCTCATCAATCTAGCGACATATTGAGAGTGGTGAGCTGTTTGCTCTGGCCCCAACTCTAGGGAATGAGGTTCGGGATACCCGAACCCAATATAAAAAAAATCGGGCTGGGGCCGGGTTACCCGGACCCGACCCGGCCTTTTTAGACAAAAAAAAGTTGTACATTTCGGGTTCGGGTCAGATTGCCCAAACCCGAACCCGAAAAATGGGTAAAAAATAAAAAAACATAAAGTCGGATATTACCCGTACCCGGTACCCAGCAAGTTCGGGTATCGAATGCCAGAATCCGGGTATGGGTATTTTTTTTGCTACCCAAAACAACCGGGTCCGGGTAGGGCACTACTCGAACCCCTGGGTAGGGCATTACTCAGACCCCGGTTGGGCAGCCCTACCAAACACATTATTGAGGTTTATAAGTTCGAATGTTTCCCGTAAGCGGTGTGGGAGATGCATCACTCCATTTCTTTTTTAATTGTGAGGGTAGTGTAGCATGTATTGGAATGTCTCACACGTATTAGAGAAATAATTATTAACAACTTAAATATAAATATGGTGCTACAATCTATCATTTTGGCCTCAAAATTTTAACGAGAGTAAACTACATCTTCATATTTAAGAGGATCCCTACATGCGCACTTGCGCACACGAGATCCGAGCCCAGATTAGGGCCAAGTCTGTTTTCGGAGCGGACGATCTATGGTTCAAGAGTATTTAAAGGGAAAGTCGCGAGTATTGGCCCAATTGGTGGGCCCATTGGAGTTTGGCCCAATTTGGACATTATTTCAGAAAGTCGCGATATTTATTTCCAAGGTCCTCGTAATTACTTTCGGGAAAATTTCAAATATTGATCACCTAATGGAAATTGGCTGGGAGTGTTTGTTGAATCTGTCCTAAACCGATTGTAGAAGTAAGAATAATGAAGTTTAAATAGGAATGTGGGTTAAAAATCAAATCACCTTGGGCTTAAGGTTTTTATGAGGATAATCCACATTCCTACCAAATTAATCCCCACACGCGCACTCACACACACGAAACCCACCTATGTGGGCTCGATTTATTCAAAGCCCATCAAACCCACCTTTGTGGGCGGGCGGGCCCGAGACCCGATTAATGGGCCGGACCAGATTTCTAACATGGTATCAGAGTAGGAATAATCCTGCGTTTATACGATGTGGGTGTTCACGTCCGACAGGGCTTGTATAGTCGGACTTGAGGGGCAGTGTTGAATCTGTCTCACACCGATTGTGGAAGTAAGAATAATGAAGTTTAAATAGGAATGTGGGTTAAAAATCAAATCACCTTGGGTTTAAGGTTTTTATGAGGATAACCCACATTCCTACCAAATTAATCCCCG